>ML107244.1:162199-388243 GCA_003697995.1 Taxidea taxus jeffersonii
ATATATATATATATATATATATCAGTGCTTTCTATTAATCATGGTGCCCAGAGTAGCACACTTTGTTTTTTCTCATAAAATTAAAAAACAAAAACCAAATGTTCATGAGACAATGAAGTTGATCTAACCACCTTAAAAAGGAATAGAGGGGAAAACAGCCCAGTGTGGTAGTTTACATTCTGGACTCCAGCCAGCCTCCCTGGCAACATTGACTCTTTCACTTCCTAGAGACCTGCCACTGAGAAAATCTCTGTACCTCAATGCTTTCATCTATGAGATGGAGATAATCATGATACCTCAAAGCATGATTTTGAGGACTAAATTAGTTAATACTTCTAAAACACTTCAAGCAAGGCCCTGTATGCATGGTCATACTCCTACTATTATTAACATTAGCTTATTGACTGATAATAGTGATGTGGCTTATACCAAAAATGCAAGTGTCATATCATTGGAACATTTTTCGTTTTTAAAATTTATGATGTTAATTTTGTTTGCTAGAAGTAGTTACTTAACATGAATTTTTAGCATATGGCAGCAATAGCTAGGACACAGGGAGACCTTCAGGTCACTAAAAAGCCAAAAATCACTCCCAAACTATGGGTATTATATAATAAAGACTGGAACTCTGGTCATTGTCATATATATCTGGTCATTATAGAGGATAGAGGATAGAGATTGCATGGATTCCTAAGACCATAACGCACTTGTAGTTTGAAGATGTTTTCTTTTCACTGTACCTAAAATTTAAAGAATAAAAATATTAGAGGAGAGGGATCAGGAAGATTGTCGGAGAGCCTTAGGCTTACCTCATCTCATGAACACAACTGGATAACTATCAAATCATCTTAAATACCTCAGAAACTGACCTGAAGACTGGCAGAACAAACTCCATAACTAAAGGAAGAGAAGAGGCCACAATGAAGAAGGTAGGAAGTGTGGACATAGTTTAGGGGGAAAATATCATAGCTGCTCCCATCACAGGATGGAAGGGAGTTGTGGTTGCAGAGAAGGATGGGAGAAACAGGAGTACACAAGGGAACACATAAGGAGAACATTTCCCCAAAGCCATTAGATTGGAAAATGAGAGGGGCTGAAATTTGTTAGTCTTTCTAACCAATGTGGCTTAAATACTGAAGTTTTAAAGGTCAGTGGGCTTGGCTAGGATAGAGCCCAGAGGGTACTATGATGCTTCTTGAGAGAAGGCAGGCAAATAACCTGAAGCAGAATGTGGAAACAGTGATTGGAAAGATAGCTGGGGCACACAAGAGGAGATTATTTACTCTTCTCAGAGTACAACCTGAGAGGCAGCATTCACAGAAACAACTCTCCAGGAACAATGAAGCTGGCAGGTGCCATTTCCTTCTTCTCCACCTCCCCCTCCCAACATAAACACAGAGCCACCTGCAGGAAGCAGCACAGCACTGACACTGGCTACTTAACTTATTTACACCAAGCTCCCCACCCCCAAAACATCATGCTTGATGGGACTGCTCCTCTCAGTCAAGTTTGCCTGAACCCCAGTGCAGTGGCCCCCTCCTCCAGAAGAGCAGAACAAATCCCTGCCCACAACACATCTCTCAATCAAAGAGTTCTACAGGGTTTCAGATCTCGTGGAAGTGTCAGATCTTATTTCACAAGGAGACCAGAGCACACCTAGTTAAAACCCATCACATTCAGGCCAACAACCAAACACTGCCCACAGGCAAGGAGAGCCTCTACAAATAACTGGCCTGAAGAAAGAGAAGCCAGAACACAAGAGCAGAGCACATGCAGACACACTGGAGATACTCCCTGCAGTGCCAGGCCCTGGGCATTACATGACCTTTTCTTCATAACGTCATTATTTTCAGGAGCAAGGGACATAACTGGCTTCCCTAACACAGAGAAGAAGGCAAGACTTAGACAAAATGTGAAGACAGAAAAATTTACCTCAAATCAAAGGACAAGATAAGGCCACACCCAGATCTGAGTGAAACAGATATAAGTAATAAGGCTGATAGAGAATTTAAAGCAAAGATCATAAGGACAAAGAATAAAAGACAATAGTGAGAGCTTTCTGACCGATTAAAGAGTTAAAAAAGAATCAGAGATGAAGAGTGTAATAAAGATTAGAAATATCCTTGATGCAATGAACAGCAGCCTGAAAGAAGCAGAGGAATGAATTAATGATTTAGAAGACAAAGTAATAGAAAGCAATGAAGATAAAACAGGTAAAGAAGAATAATGCAACAGGAGAATAGACTTAGAACTCAGTGACTCCATCAACTGTAATAATATTCACATTATAGGAGTCTCAGAAGAAGAGAGAAAGAGGGGGAGACAATTTATTTCTTTTTTTTTTTTTTAATTTATGCTTTTATCCCCCGGGGTACAGGTCTGTGAATCGCCAGGTTTACACATTTCACAGCATTCACCATAGCACATATCCTCCCCAGAGACAATATATTTCTAAGAAATAATAGGTGAAAAGTTGCCTAATCTGGGGAAGGAAACAGATATCCAAATCCAGAAGATACAGAGAAATCCCATCCAAATCAATAAAATCAGGCCCACACCAAGATACACTGTAATTAAATTTGCAAAATATAGTGATAAAAAAAAGAAATCTTAAAAGCAGCAAGACAAAACATACAAGGGAAAACCCATAAGAATAACTGGAGATTTTTCAACAGAAATTTTGCAGGCCAGAAGAAAGTGGCATGACATATTCAAAGTGCTGAATCGGAAAAAATCTACTGCTGTGAATACTCTGTCCAGCAAAGCTATTATTCAGAGTAGAAAGAGGGAAAAGGAGTTTCCCAGACAAATAAAAAATTAAAGAGTTCATTACCCCCAAATATATCTAACTCTGCAAGAAATGTTAAAAAGGATTCTTTGGTGGAAAGGAGTGACCAAAAGTGATAGTATAAAGGCAGGAAACACAGGGTGCCTGGTGGTTTAGTTAGTTAAGCCTCTGACTCTAGATTTTGGCTCAGGTCATGATCTCTGGGGTCGTCAGATCAGGCACCATGACAGGCTCTGCACTCTGTAGGAAGTCTCCTTGAGATCCTCTCTCTCCTTCTCCTTTTGTCCTCCCCCCTGCTCGCATGCTCTGTCTTTCTCTTGCTCTCTCTACATCTTTTTAAAAAAATAATAAATAAATGAATAGAGGCAGGAAACCTAAAAGCAGTAAGAATGAATGTTTCTGTAAAAATCAGTCAAGGGACTCACAGGCACACAAAAGATATAGGATATAATAACATATACCTCAAATGTGGAGAGGAAAAAAGAGCAGGTTCAAACTTGAAAGACCATCAACTTAACATAGACTGCTATTTGCAGAAGAAGTTAAATATGAACCTAATGGTAACCGTATAGCAAAACCACTAATAAACATGCAAATAATAAAAAGAAACCCAAATATATCACTAAAGAAAATCAGTTAAACATGAAAGAAAGACAAGAAAGAATCAGAGAACATCTGCAGAAGCAACCACAAAATGAGTAATAAAATGGCAATAAATTCATATCTATCCATAATTACTTTAGAATATAAATGGACTAAACAGTCCAATCAAAGGACATAGGGTAATGGATAAAATAACAAGAATGGATAAAATAACAAGATCCATCTACATGCTGCCTACCAGAGACTCATTTTAGAGTGGAGAAATGGAGAAGTATTTATCATGCAAATGGATGTCAAAAGAAAGTTGGAGTAGCAATATTTACAGCAGACAAACTAGACTTTAAAATAAAAACTGTAACAAGAGACAAAGAAAGGCACTGTATAATAATAACAGGGACAATCCAACAAGAAGATACAACAATTGTGAATATTTATACCTTTGACATGGGAACACCCAAATATATAAAACAATAACAAACAAAAGGAACTAGTTGATAATAATACAATAACAGTAGGGAACTTTAAGACCCCACTTACAGCAATGGACAGATCATCTACACAGAAATCAAAAAGGAAACGATGGCTTTGAAAGACACAAAGGACCAGATGGACTTAACAGATATATTCAGAACAGTCCATCCAAAAATAGCAGAATGCATATCTTTTCAAGAGCACATGGAACATTTTCCAGAATACATCACATATTAGGTTACAAAATGGGCCTCAACAAATACAAAAAGATTGAAGTCATCCCATGCAACTTTTCTGATCACTACATTATAAAATTAGAGGTCAACCATAAGAAAAAAATCTAGAAAGACCCAAATACATGGAAGTTAAATAGCATACTATTGAACAATGAATGGAAATCAAAATCAGGAAATCAAGAAACAAAATAGAAATCAAGAAATAAAATAGTATATGAAAATGAAAACACACCAGCTCAAAACCTTTGAGATAAAGCAAAATCAGTTCTAAGAGGGAAGTTTATAGCAATACAGGCCTACCTCAAGAAGCAAGAAAAATCTCAAATAAACAACCTAACGTTAGAGCTAAAGAACCTAGAAAAAGAACAACAAACAAAGCCTAAAACCAGCAGAAGAAATAATAGAGATTAAAGCAGAAATAAATTATATATAAACTAATATATATGTATATGTATGCATATATATATATGTATATATATATAAATAGACTACATCAATGAAACCAGGAGCTGGTTCATTGAAAAACTTAACAAAATTGATAAAACCTCTAGTCAAACTTATCAAAAAGAAAATAGAAAAGACCCAAATAAATAAAATCACAAATGAGAAAGGAGAACTAATCAATACCAGAGAAATACAAACAATTATAAGAGAACATTATAAAAAACTGTATACCAACCAATTGGACAACCTAAAAGAAATGAATAAATTCCTAGAAATATAAAAATTACCAAAACTGAATAGGAAAAATAAAAACCTCAGCAGATCAATGACCAGCAATGAAATTGAATCAGTAATAAAAAAAACTCCAACAAACAAAAGTCCAGGACCAGATGGACTCACAGGCAAATTCTACCAAACATTTAAAGATTTAATACCCATTCTCTCAAGCTAGTTCCAAAACTCTCAAATTCATTCAATGAGGCCAAAACTACCCTAATATCAAAACTAGATAAGGACACCAATAAAAAAGAGAACTACAAGCCAATATCTCTGATGAACATAGGTGCAAAAATTCTCAATAAAATACCAGCAAAACAAATCCAATAATACGTTAAAAAAATAATTAACCACGATCAAGTGGAATTTATTTCTGGGTGCAAGGGTGATTCAATATTCACAAATCAATGAAGGCCATATATAATGAAGGCCATATATAAAAAACCCACAGGTAATATCATCCTAAATGGGAAATAACTGAACTTTTCCTTGACAGCCAAGAGCAAGACAAGGATATTCACTCTCACCCCTTTTATTCAACATAGTACTGGAAGTCCTAGCCTCAGCAATCAGACAACAAAAAGAAAGAAAAGACATCCAAGTTGGCAAGGAAGAGGTAACACTTTCACTGTTTGCAGATGGCATGATAATTTATGTAGAAACCCCAAAAGGGACCACCAAGAAAACTGCTAGAACTGATACATGAATTCAGTTAAGTTGCAGGATACAAAAATCAACACACAGAAATCTGTTGCATTTGCATACACCAATCATGAAGCAAGCAGAAAGAGAAATTAAGGAATCAATCCCATTTATAAATGCACCAAAAACAATAAGATACCTAGGAATAAACCTAACCAACAAGATGAAAGACCTGTACCCTGAAAACTATAGAACACCGATGAAAGAAATTGACAATGACACAAAGACATGGAAAGAAATTCTTCCCATGGATTGGAAGAACAAATATCGTTAAGATGTCTGTATGTAAAACAATCTATACATTTAATGCAATCCCTATGAAAATACCACCAGCATTTTTCACAGAGCTAAAATAAGCAAATTGTATGGAACCACAAAAGACCCCAACAAACTAAAGCAAACTTGAAAAAGAAAAACAGAGCTGGAGGCATCACAATTCTGGATTTCAAGTTATATCACAAATCTGTAGTAATCAAAGCAGTATGGTACTGGCACAAAAATAGAGACATAAATCAATAGAACAGAATAGAAAATCCAGAAATGAGCCCACAATTATATGGTCAATTCATCTTTGCCAACACAGGAAAGAATAGCCAATCGGAAAAAGACATGTCCACAAAAAATGATGTTGAGAAAACTGGATAGCAATGTCCAAAAGATTGAAACTAAACCACTTTCTTACACAAAATACCCCCAAATGAATTCAAAATGGCTTAAAGACCTAAATGCAAAATGTTGAATCCTAAAAATCCTAGAAGAGAGCACAAGCAGTAACTTCTTTGACATCAGCAATAACATCTTCTTTCTAGATATGTCTCCTCAGGCAAGGGAAGCAAAAGCAAAAATAAACTATTAGGACTTCGTCAAAATAAAAACCTTCACAGTGAAGGAAACAATCAACAAAACAAAAAAGCAACCTTCAGAATAGGAGAAGATATTTGCAAGTGATGTATCTGATAAAGGATTATGACCCAAGATATATAAAGAACTGATAAAACTCAAAAACCCCAGAAGCAAATAAATCAATTAAGTAATTGGCAGAAAACAGAAAGAGAAATTTTACAGCCAACAGACACATGAGAAGATACTCAAGATCACTCATCATCAGGGAAATGCAAATCAAAAATACAATGAGGTGTCATCTCACACTGGTCTGAATGGCTAAAATCAATAACATAAGAAATAAGAGGTGTTGATGAATATGTGGAGAAAGAGGGACATTTTTGCATTGTTGGTGGGAATGAAAACTGGTACAGCCACTCTGGAAAGCAGTGTAATGCTTCCTCCAAAAGTTAAAAATAGAACTACCTAAAATCTAGCAATTGCACTGCTAGGTATTTACCCAAAGAATACAAAAACACTAATTCAAAAGGATATATTCACCCTGATGTTTATAGCAGCATTATCTACAATAGCCAAATTATGGAAGCAGCTCAAGTGTCCATCCACAGATGAATGAATAAAGAAGAGGTGGCCTATACATAAAATGGAATAATACCCAGCCATAAAAAGAATGAAGCTTTGCCATTGGCAGTGACATGAATGATGCTAGAGTGTATTATGCTGAACATTTGTCAGAGAAAGACAAATACCATATGATTTCTGTCAGAGAGAGGCAAACCAAGAAACAGACTCTTAACTATAGAGAACCACCTAACAATTAGCAGAGGGGAGATTGGTGGGGGATAGGGAGAACAGTTGATGGGAATAAAGAAGTGCCCTCCTGATGAGCATCAGGCGATGTCTGGACATGTATCACTATATTCAGTACACCTGAAACTAATATAACACTGTATGTTAACTAACTAAATTAAAAAAAAAAACAACAAAAAAATGTGAGGGGACTTTTTCGGATTTTCCAAACTTAAGGTCCATTGCAAAGTGGGGAAGATTTATTTCCAAGTCTTTTTGTCATTCAGATACACACATTATAAGCATTTGAAGCTACTGAGCTGTCAAGAGAGGTTGTGGAGAGGCTGCTATTGTCCACCAAATACCTGTGATTTTCTTTCCTTGTGGCTATATTGTCACAGAGAATCAGCTGTCCAGTAAGGAACCACATTTACCAACACCTTTTACGTTGGGTGGACCTCTGAAATTCCGTTTCGGTGAGTAGAAAGTGAGACGAAGTGATATATTTTTAAACATTTCTGTCATGAGATTCTCCACTCTCTCCTCTCCTACCTGCACGCTGGATTTGAGGCTAATAGTCTCCATGCCAAGTGTTTCCTAAGCCTGGTACCTACACACTGCAGGGAGAAGAGTCCACGCTGCCACTTTGGCCCGACAGGAGTGAGAAATAAATGTCTATTATGTTAAGCCACAGAGAATCTGGGCGTTATTTGTTTCAGTAGCTAATATTACATTGCTAATAAAGGAATATGAATTAGAGAGCAGCCCTCGCCCAGTAGCATTGATGGCCAAGCCACAAGGCAAAACTCAACATTTGACCACAGTTTTCACCAATAAACATGTAGATGTCTTATTAGACAGCACAATGAGAGAGTATTAGACTGCTAGGAAAAATTACCAAGAAGTCCAACTTCCAAAATGACCCAAAGTCTCCCAAAGTGACCCAAAGCTACAAATCTTGCAAGAAGCTGCCAAATGTTCCCAAATTAAAACATTTTCCAGACCAATAAGGTTCAGATAACCCTTGAATAAACATCCAAAAGTCTGGGTGCTTATTTAAAAACAAAATAAATCTCTAATCCTTTTGTGGCCTTTATATTAGTAATGACTATTACTATAGTGGTTATGGGATGAAATCATCTATAACTAGAGGAGTTATAAAGCAGTAGCTATAAAATTCCTTTAGTAGAAGGGGAAGTTGTTGGGTCTTCCTCAGACCACTTTCTCTTTGTAATTATTTCTAAATCATTACCTTATGTCAACCATCACTATAGCAGAAACCCAATTCTTCGTGACTTTTAAAAGAGATATAGAAGAGTAGCTGTCAAAAACAATTATTGTGCTCAAGAAAGAGTGAATATCTGTTTTTAATAAGAGAAAATGTTTATGTAAAGGAAAAAGACTATAAGAATTTAAT
This sequence comes from Taxidea taxus jeffersonii, assembly GCA_003697995.1. Lineage (NCBI taxonomy): Eukaryota > Metazoa > Chordata > Mammalia > Carnivora > Mustelidae > Taxidea > Taxidea taxus. The sequence goes on from ML107244.1 coordinate 170,769, forward strand.
AGATTTAGTACTATAATAAAGAATGATTATACAAGAATGATGTCTGCAAAATCTAGTAAAAACATGCAGTCCACTTTCCTTAGTAGACCCTGTCTCCATATAAATGCTTAGTAAAAAGTCAAACCATTTGAAAGGAAGGATTTTACTGTTCTTATGCGAAATTAGCTTTATGGGCCATTTGTTCAACTTGTCCTGTGTCTTGTCAGGTGTGTCTCATGTTTACCATACTTGTCAGCATCTGTTCTCACCTTTCACTCAGTTGTACCTTTTAATGCATTGACAGCTTCTTTCAGCAAATTTAATGGCCTCTTTCAGACAAAGGAATAATTGGCTAATCAAATCTTCTTATTTGCAATAACACTAAGGAACGAGTTTCTTAGCAGTACCCCAGACAGTTAAAAACATGTGCCAGGCCTATAAATGATGGTGAAGCAGAAGTCACCAGGTTTTTGTCAAGCCCTTGGAGCAGAGGACTGCCCACAAGGGTGGCATTTTGTTAAAAGATTCTGCTTCAAGCCCTCCCCCTCCTAAGAATCCCCTTATTATTTTTTAACTAACGCAAATTGCTTGTTTCTTTGAAAGTTAAAAACTAGTATTTTTCTTGAAGACTATCCTAAGAGTTAACCATTATAATGTAAAAAGGCAGCACTCTTAAAATATTTTACCAGTTTATGCACCAAGAAACATTTCAAACTTAAGCTCTATGGTATTTTATTTCTAAAGCACAGGAAAAGCTCCAATTTCCTGACAATGATACATAGAACCAGACCTCTACCATTGTATTAGGTGGCCACTTACTGTTTTAGGATTCCTAACTCAGCTAACAACCTCTCCAGTGTGTCCCAGAAGAATCACACCCCTTACCCCACTCTCCATCCAAAGAAACACATTAAATTGACACCTACCTAGGTTCAGGGGTGGGCTGAGCAGAGAGCACTGTAGTTCTCTAATGATCCAAATGAGATAAAGCAGCATTTCCCAATCTTTGTCCATGGTATGGGCCACAAAAGCAAACAAACACAAAATACTATTAAACTGAATAAAAGAATGGAGATGCTCTAAGCCACAGATGACTAGCCTCATCTCTGCCTGACTGTACTTCAAGGCAGAAGAGATTCAATACCTCGGCCCATGTGCAACTTATTCGAGGGCTACAGTATTATTATAGTATCCAGTGTGCTTGGCCACACCAAATGAAGCTCTAGATTAAGGGAGGCATTCACAAAACATATCGGACCAATTCGATGATGAGATTAAATTCTGGTTTTGGCGTCTGACTCTCGATGTCAGCTCAGGTCATGATTTTAGTGCGGTGAGATCCAGCCCTGCATCAGGCTCCACACTGGCATGGAGTCTGCTTAAGATTCTCTCTCCCTCTGCCTGCCTCTTCCTGCCACTCTCTCCTTCTCTAAAAAAAAAAAAAAAAAAAGGTAGAAAAGATAAATCCGTGTTTTGGTGATAGGGAAAACAGAATCTCTATTTTCCTATAGTCTAGGCTGTGATAATGATGTAAACCTGCAAAAGCAAGACTGCTCTGACAGATCTGAAGATGAGGGCCCTTGGGTGTGTGTTTGTGCATACAATGAAAGACATGCTCCTGATAATCTCATTTATATGATCCAATAAAAGCCATTTTGCACTTATGCCACTTTCTATGATATACAATTGAAGCTGTAACTGCTGTTACATACAGAAAAACCTCTGTATGTACCATATTACACTCCAACATTTTTTCACCTGTTGTCTCCCTAACTAGACTGTAAAATTGTTGAGGGTGGGATATGTATTAGTTAGATTTGTATGTACAGCAAAGTGCATGGCCCATGTATTGAGGTATTCCATCAATATATATGTTTGTTAAAATGAATGCAAGAATGCATATTTTTAATTAAAAACTATGAATGAAATGGAATCAAGATTTGTCCTGTTGTAACCCACAGAACTCTGAATGGCTTTATAAGCAAAGCCTTAAGAACTGGGTACCCTGTCCTGGGCTGCAATATTGGTTCAACATCTGCAAATCAATCAATGTGATACAATACATTAATAAAGGAAAGAACAAGCACCATATGATACTCTCAAAAGATGCTGAAAAAGCATTTGACAAAGTACAGCATCCCTTCCTGATCAAAACAATTCAAAGTGTAGGGATAGAGGGTACATACCTCAATATCATCAAAGCCATCTATGAAAAACCCATAGCAAATGTGGAATTCTCAATGTGGAAAAACTGAGAGCTTTTCCCCTAAGGTCAGGAACATGGCAGGGATGTCCACTATCATCACTGCTATTCAACATACTAAAAGTCCTAGCCTAGGCAATCAGACAACAAAAAGAAATAAAATGTATCCAAATGAGCAAAGAAGTCAGACTCTCACTTTTTGCAGATGATATGATACTTTATGTGGAAAACCCAAAAGACTCCACTCCAAAACTGCTAGAACTTATACAGGAAGTCAGTAAAGTGTCAGGATATAAAATCAATGCACAAAAATCAGTTCCACTTCTATACACCAACAGCAAAACAGAAGAAGGAGAAATTAAGGAGTCAATCCCATTTACAATTGCACTCAAAACCATGAGATACCTAGGAATAAACCTAACCAAAGAAGCAAAGAATCTGTACTCAGAAAACTATAAAGTACTCATGAAAGAAATTGAGGAAGATACAAAGAAACAGAAAAACATTCCATGCTCATGGATTGGAAGAACAAATATTGGGAAAATGCCTATGTTATGTAAAATAATCTACACATTTAATGCAACCCTTATCAAAATACCATCAATTTTTTCAAAGAAATGGAACAAATAATCCTAAAATTTATAGAAAACTGGAAAAGACCCTGAGTAGCCAGAGGAATGTTGAAAAAGAAAGCCAAAGTTGGTGGCATCACAATTTCAGCTTCAAGCTCTATTACAAAGCTATAATCATCAAGGCAATATGGCACTGGCACAAAAACAGACACATAGATCAATGGAACAAAATAGAGAGCCGAGAAATAGACCCTCAACTCTGTGGTCAAATAATCTTCAACAAAGCATGAAAGAATGTCCAATGGAAAAAAGACTGTCTTTTCAACAAATAGTGTTGGGAAGATAGGACAGCCTTCATGTAGAAGAATGAAACTGGACCATTTCCTTACACCACACCCAAAAAACAGACTCAAAATGACCTCAATGTGAGACAGGAATCCATCAAAATCCTTGAGGAGAACACAGGCAGCAACCTCTCCGACCTCAACTTCTTCCTAGGAACAACGCCAAAGGCAAGGGAAGCAAGGGAAAAAATGAACTATTGGGAATTCATCAAGATCAAAAGCTTTTGCACAGCAAAGGAAACAGCTAACAAAACCAAAAGACAAATGACAGAATGGGAGAAGCTTTCGCAAATAACATATCAGATAAAAGGCTAGTATCAAAATTCTATAAGAACTTATCAAACTCAACACCCAAAGAAAAAATAATCTAATCATGAAATGGCAGAAGACATGAACAGACGTTTCTGCAAAGAAGACATTAAGATGGCCAACAGACACATGAAAAAGTGCTCCACATCACTGGGCATCAGGAAAATACAAATCAAAACCACAATGAGACACTACCTCACACCAGTCAGAATGGGTAAAATTAACAAGTCAGGAAAGGACAGATGTTGTAGAGGATGTGGAGAAAGGGGAACCCTCCTACACTGCTGGTGGCAATGCAAGCTGGTGCAACCACTCTGGAAAATAGCATGGGTGTTCCTCATAAAGTTGAAAATAGAGCTACCCTACGACCCAGCAATCGTACTACTGGGTATTTACCCTAAAGATACAAATGTAGTGATCCGAAGGGGCATGTGCACCCGAATGTTTATAGCAGCAATGTCCACAATAGCCAAACTATGGAAAGAACCTAGATGTCCATCAACAGATGAATGGATAAAGAAGAGGTGGTATAGATACACAATGGAATACTATGCAGCCATCAAAAGAAATGAAATCTTGCCATTTGCAATGACGTGGATGGAACTAGAGGGTATTATGCTAAGTGAAATAAGTCAATCAGAGAAAGACAGTTATCATATGATCTCTCTGATATGAGGAATTTGAAAGGCAGGGGGATTGGGGGGTAGGGAAGGAAAAAATGAAACAAGATGGGATCAGGAGATAGACAAACCATAAGAGATCTTAATCTCACAAACAAACTGAGGGCTGCTGGTGGTGGGAGGGGGGGATAGGGATAGAGTGGCTGGGTTATGGACATTGGGGAGGGTATGTGCTATGGTGAGTGCTGTGAAATGTGTAAGTCTGATCATTCACAGACCTATACCCCTGGGGCAGATAATACATTATGTGTTAATAAAAATAATTTAAGAAAAATAATCTGGGTACCCTGGACTATAATATGTGGAGAGAAAGATAATGAGTTAATTGACTATTTTAAAAGTATATTGCTAAATTTATTTTTCATTTTTTTGAAACTGTAAGTGTCCCCATCCTGGTCAAGTGGCCTCAAGGTTCAAGTAAACAAACAAATAATAGCAACAGAAATGCTTAAATTCTTACCTTTCAGTTCTTTTTTACTTATTTATTATAGTTCTTAGTTACTTATTCTATCTCCTTTCCCTACATTATACACTATAATTGCTTCTTTCCAGGGCCCCCCAAAAGAGAAATCAATTCTTATTCCCAAACCATGAAAGTGAAGGGCAGATGGGCATGATGAACAAAACAAATCAGGGCACAAATCAAGCCGACTGCATTTGATTTTTAGACCTTCCCCTCAGCAAATCTCTATGACTGATCTATCGCAAAATCATCATTATGTTTGCTTTGGTGATTTTGAAGTTTATTCAAAGGGAAATCAGGATAAATTATAACTGACTTCCTTTCACAAACAATAAATTATAGCTTCCCTGAGAATTTAGGAACTGGGATCAGATAGGAAGACTCACGTTGTTTTGAGCCAAGTGGGATTTTATTTACAGTGCTCTGAATATGTCAGTTGGACAGTAGATTAATTGGGAAAAAAGGAAAAGGAGAAAGATATAAGATAATTTTTCTTCTCTTTCTTTTTTAAAAATATGGAATACTTCATGAATTTGCCTGTCCCCCTTGCACAGGGGCCATGCTAAACTCCATATTGTTCCAACTTTAATAAATGTGCTGCTGAAGCCAGCACAAGATAATTAACATTTGCCTCTGCATAGAGAATCATAAGCTGAGCCACATAACTTTTTTCTCCTAGAACTGTACCATACATTTCCTGAATTGTCTTAGACTGATCTCCACTGAAAAACATTTCAAAACCCTTAGGTTTTTTTGTTTTGTTTTGTTTTGATTTTTAGTTTAGAAAGATCAGGAGGTCAGGCAGAGGGAGAGGGAAAGAACCTCAAGCAGACTGCCTGCTGAGCTGGGAGCCCGAAGCAGGGCTGGATATCATGACCCTGAGTTCATGACCTGAACCGAAATCAAGAGTTGGACGCTCAACTGACTGTGCCACCCTGGTGCCCCTAAAGCCCTTAGGTTTTTGTTTTTGTTTTTGTTTTTTCTTTATAAGCATATAATGTATTATTTGTCCCAGGGGTACAGGTCTGTGAATCATCAGGTTTATACATTTCACAGCTCTCACCATAGCACATACCCACCCCAATGTCCATAACCCAGGCACCCTATCCCTCCAGTCCCACTCTCCAACAACCCTGTTTATTTCATGAGATTGAGTCTCATAGTTTGTCTCCCTCCTGATTTCATCTTATTTCATTTTTTCCCCTCCCTAACCCCCAAGATCCTCTCAGCCCCCCTCTCAAATTCCTCATATCAAGGAGATCATATAATTTTTTTTTCTCTGATTGACTTATTTCGTTTAGCATAATGCCCTCTAGTTCCATCCACGTCATTGCAAATGGCAAGACTTCAGGTTTTTTTTTTTTTTTTTTTAAGATTTTTTATTTATTTATTTGACAGATCACAAGTAGGCAGAGAGGCAGGCAGAGAGAGAGGGGGAAGCAGGCTCCCCACTGAGCAGAGAGCCCAATGAGGGGCTCGATCCCAGGACCCTGGGATCATGACCTGAGCTGAAGGCAGAGGCTTTAATCCACTGAGCTACACAGGTGCCCCAGATTTCAGGTTTTTTTGAAAAACTCTTAGGTTTTAATGCTTCAGTAAAGGTGAGTCAAGCCCCAACTCTGTCATCCTCTAGTCATTTCCTTGAAAAGAGAATCTCCTGCTGAGTTAGTTAATGAGTAAGTCTCTACCTTAATCACAAAGAGACCACAAGCAAGGCTTTCCCTCCTCAGCTTCCCACTCCACAAGAATAGGACTCACAATGAGATGAGTATTATATTGACAGTGAAAAACCCTAACTTCTAGTCTCTTATCTATCAAAGCAGCTAAAAGATCTTCCTTTTATCCTTCCATTGAACCCTTTCACCTCAGTTTACATTTCAATAAAACAATGGTGTGTCTCAACGTCTACTTTTCAACAATTCAGTGGTTCTATAGCACTGGTACAAAGGAGTTGAGAACATCTGAGATTATGGTGTATGTTATTAGTTACTTCTGGAAAGTTGAGAAGTCTCCTAATTGAGGTTTATTTTAATGCTATACCAGTACATCTCCTGGACCTACTCCAATGAGAGATATGTTCTTATTAGGGGCAAGAAATGGTGATGGAATCAAGGAAAAAGCACTCAATTTTACTAACTTATATGTGCAAAAACCCTAATATACAATTTATTTGCCAAGTCCTGGTAAAGCATCTCCCAAGTTCTTATTAAATTACCTTTGTATACTATGAAATTAAAGAAATTAGTCAAAGCATAAGACTACCAATCAAATATTTGCCAGATTATAAGAGGAATTTCTACCCATGGTAAGCCTGATAGAACTAGAGTGAACAATAATAATAATATGGCCCCCTGAGATAGAAATGACAATATATCAAAAGGAAGAGATTAAAAAGAAATTAATGGAGATTAAATGAGAGTGACTGAGATGAGAAGAGATCACAAGGAAACAAAAAATGCAATATTCAAAAATGAGAAAGGATAGTCCCTTCAATAAATGGTGGTGGGAAAATTGAACAGCCACATGCAGAAGAATGAAATAGGACCTCTGTCTTACACCATACACAAAAATCAACTTAAAATGGATTTAAAACTTGAATTTAAGACCTAAAATCATAATACTAAAAGAAAACATAAAGGGTAAGTCCAATGAGATCAGTTTTAGCAGCAATTTTTAGATATGACACCAAAAGAGAATATGACAAAAGCAAAAATAAATAAGTGGGACTACATCAAACTTAAAAGCTCCTATACAGCAAAGGAAATCATCAACAAAATGAACAGATGGCATATGGAATGAGAGAAAACATGTGCAAATTATATATCTGATAAAGAGTTAATATCCACAATACATAAAGAAGTCATACAACTCAATGTCCCAAAAAACCAATTTGGTTTTAAAAATAAGTAGAGGATCTAAATAGATATTTTTCTATAGAAGACATGCAAATGGCCAACAGGTACATAAAAATGTGTTCAACATCACTAATCATTGGGAAAATGCAAATCAAAACCACAGTGAACTATCACTTCCATGTGTTAGGATAGCTATCATAAAAATGACAGGAGATAAGTTGTCAAGGATGTGGAGAAAGGGGAACTCTTATGCACTGTTGGTGGGAAGGTAAATGATAGAGCTGCTATGGAAAACAATATGATGGTTCCTCAAAAGATTAAAAATAGAACTATCAGGGACGCCTGAGTGGCTCAGTGGGTTAAGCAGCTGCCTTCGGCTCAGGTCAGGATCCCAGTGTCCTAGGATTGAGTCCCACATTGGGCTCCTTGCCCAGCAGGGAGCCTGCTTCTCCCTCTGCCTCTGCCTGCCACTCTGTCTGCCTGTGCTCGCTCCCTCTCTCTCTCTGACAAATAAATAAATAAAATCTTCAAAAAAAAAAAAATAGAACTATCAGACAATCCAAGAGTCCCGTTTCTGAGTACTTACCCAAAGGAAATGAAAACAGGATCTCAATGAGATTTCTGCATTCCCATGTTCATTGCAGCAATATTCACTACAGCCAAACTGTGGAAACAAGCTAAGTGTCCATTAATGGATGAGTAGATAATATATTCACAAATGTTTATGTATATAGATATGCAATTGGATATTTTTCAGCCTGAAAAAAGAAGGAAATCCTGCTATTTGTGACAACATGGACGAAACTTGAAGCTATAATGCTAAGTAAAATAAGTCAGAGAAAGACAACTACTGTATAATATCACACACATGTGGAATCTTAAAAAAAGCCGAACTCATAAAGCAGAGACTAGAATGGTGCTTATCGGGGGTTCTGGGGAGGGAATGGGGAGAGGGGAGATGTTGGTCAGAGAATACAAACTTCCAGCTTTAAGATGACTAAGTTCTGGGGACCTAATCTCAGCATAGTGATTATCACTAATAATATTGTATTATATACTTGAAAGTTGCTGAGAGTAAATCTTAAATGTTCTCAGCATAAAAACAAAACAGTAATTATGTGAAGTGATGCAGGTGTTAGTTAATGCTATGATAGCGATCATTTTGGAATACATAAGTGTATCAAATCAACATATTGTAAACCTGAAACTTATAGAATGTTGTATGTCAACTGTATCTCTCTAAAGCTGGGGGGAAAAAAAGCCAAAAATGTAATATTCAAATAAAATGCATATTAGAGACAAATTTTTTTTGTAAAAAAAACAAATTAATGACATAGAAGACAAAATTTAAAAGTCTTTCTAAAATACAGAGAAAAAAGTTTTAATTTTTAAGATTAAGAGAAAAATTATCAAGTACCTGGAAGAAATAAAATTATAAGCTATCTATAAAGAAATAAAAATTGGTGGAGAGTCATACAATTTATCTGAGGGACAATCCAATTTAAACTGGAAAATCTCCCAAAGCCTCCGAGATGTGGCAGAATTGGAGTGAAGGGTATAGTGTTAAAATAAGGTGAGAGATGGAAGAAAGGTTTTTAAGGAGTAAATTTCCTAAAGCCTGAAATACTTTCTCCTAGCCCATCACTTTAGGTGGCTACTCTTTCTGCATCCCTGAAGAAATCCCAAGTTTGGGTTTGTTTGTTCGTTTTTTTTTTTAAAGATTTTTTATTTATTCATTTGAGAGAGAGAGAGAGAGAGAGCACAATCAGGGTAAAGAGCCAGAGGGAGAGGGAGGAGACTCTCTGCTGAGCAGAACCCAATTTGGGGCTTGATCCCAGGACCCTGAGATCATGACCTGAGCTGAAGGCAGACACTTAACCAAATGAACCACCCAGGCACTCCAAGAAATCTCAAGTTTCATTCTGGAGAAGGTAAAAGAGAAATTAGCTGGAGAGGAAGATTACAAGCATAAACACTTGAGTGCCTAATGAAAATATAGAATTACATGACACGCAAACCATCATTAGCTCTCCTAGTTCACCCTGCAATGAAGTTTGAAGCTGACCCTCTCATTCCTATGTCTACTACTTCCAATCACTTTTTACTCCTCCTTTCTTGATCACAACCAGAGATCCCAGAACTGCCATCTGAGAAAATCTTCTCCTTTATGAGGTAGAGACCAAAAGAGTAAAAGAAATTTGGAATGGGTGGAAACTAGGCAGACATATTTTCAAAAGATAGCATGCTAAAAAGAAATCATCAGTGATATCAGCAGAGAGATAAGACAATAAATTATACCCATGAAGCAAGATGTACATCCTCCAAGAAAAAAATATTTAGAGAGCAAAAACAAGCTCTTAAAATGTTAAGCATCATAGGTAATATATTTTGAAATAAAATATATAAACAAAATAAAATAAATTTTAAGATTTAAAAATAAACAAAGATCATAAAATTAAGGAAATTAACCCACCATATAGAGCAAAAGAACCACAAAGATGAAAAATAGGAGAGAAAGATAAGAAAATTGGAAGACCATTCTAAGAGGTTCAGCACCTGAATAATAGGGGTTACAAAGAGAGCAAAGGAATGTAGAAAAATGGAGGGATGGGAGGAAGAAAATCATTAACAAAATCTTTTATGAGGCACCAGGGTGGCTCAGTTGTTCAGCGTCTGCCTTTGGCTCAGGGCATGATCCCAGGGTCCTGGGATCAAACCCTGCATCAGGCTCCCTGCTTATCAGGAAGCCTGCTTCTCCCTCTCCTACTCCCCCTACTTGTGTTCCCTCTCTGTTTCTCTCTCTCTCTCTCTCTCTGTCAAATAAATGAATAAAATCTTAAAAAAAAAAAACAGGATTCAGAGACATGAGTTTCTTTTTTTTTGTTTGTTAAGATTTTATTTATTTATTTGACAGAGAGAGATCACAAGTAGGCAGAGAGGCAGATGGAGAGAGGGGGGAAAGCAGGCTCCCTGCTGAGCAGAGAGACCGATGCAGGCCTCGATCCCAGGACCCTGGGATCATGATCTGAGCTGAAGGCAGAGGCTTAACCCACTGAGCCACGCAGGCGCCCCCAGAGACATGAGTTTTTAAATGGAAGGGTCTACTTAATGTCCAACACAATGTAATCTGGAATCCAATCCAGATTCCTATATTCATCCAAAATAACAAGCAAATACAGGAAGGTTGGAATAAAGACATTTTGAGACGTAAGTTATCTTTGAAATGTTATCTTTCATCTCCTGCTCCGAGGAAGCATTGGCGAGATCCTCTACCAAAATGAAGTTGACCATGAAAGAGAATACATGAGCAACAGTGAACATGGTCCAGCACAAGAAAGAGAGGTGAGGGAAAGGAATGATCTGGATGATTATGAAGGGAAAACCCAAACCAGATTGCAGGGCAAAACTACCCTCTGGTCACATGGGCTGACATTCAAGCAAGTGAAAGTCAAAATTCCTCTCTGTTATTGAAGCAATTCATATTAGTCATGTCCTATATCTGAGAATAAATGGTAGAGAATAAAGAATATTCTTAATGTGAATGGTTGCAATGATGCTTGCTATCTTTCCTTTAACCAACAACTTGGCAGAAAATTTTGGTCCCCAAAAACAACAACACAGAAGAAAATACAAATCTTTCCATTGAATGAAATTTTCTTACATAGCATACCTCATCAAATTTAGGAAACTGTCAATTACAATTTACAAATTATATGAGGAAGGACAAACAACCAAGACTGAGAATTAACAAACTGCTACATCCTCACTAAAGGTAAATGAATACCCACCATGTAGAGAGATAGCAGGGAAACTAGCTTGTCTGAAACTTGACAATACTTGGAAAAAGGAAAATAATCTCCCCCCTGGAATTCTAACCATAAGCCAATACTCACAAGTGTTTGTGGATTGAATTTGCATCATCAACGCTGTTCAAAAAACAGAAGAGTTATAACCTAGATCATTTAACTTGGGGTAGTTTCAGGTTGGTGGGACCTCAGGTGATTGACAGAAGCAAACGCAGATCTTCTCCAGAGGACTCAATTTTGAGAACCCTGGATTCTAAGATGCATCCCAATTTCACATTTAAAAAAATGAAAGAAAAAGATGTGCCTTAGAACTCACAACACAATGTATATAAATGTTCATAAATGCATAGAATGTCTCAGAAAGCATGCATAACGAGGTGAAAATGGTTGCATCTGGTGAGAGGAATGAGTTAGTTTACTTAGGAGAAGGGAAATGTGGATAGTTATTCTTATCTTTTTCCCTTTTTTTGGTTTCTATGCCACTTTAACAAATTACCACAAAATTTGGGATTTAAAGCAGCACAGGTTTATAACCTTGGAATTCTGTAGGTCAGAAGTCTGATAAAAGTCTCACAGAGCAAAGAGCAAGTTTACAGGAGGGCATATGTCTCTGCATATGTCTCTGCAGGCTCGACAGGCCACGTGTATTCCTTGGCTTTTGGTCCCCTTTCTAGCATCAGCACATCTCTCTACTCTTCCATCCATCTTCACTTCTCTCTCTCTAACCAGAGCCAGGAAATGCTCTCCTATTTAAAGGTTTATGTGATTAGATTAGGCCCAACCACATAATCCAGGATATTCTCCCCATCTCAAAGTCCTTAACCTTAATCCCATCTGGGAAGTCCTTTTTTCCAAGTAAGGCAGGGTATTCACAGGTGCTAGAGATAAGAATGTGGGCCTTTTTTTTTCTTGGAAGGGTGGGTAATTCTTCCTACTCTGTTTTTCCTTTGAATTCAGTAGTGTGTGGTATATTACCTACTCAAGAATTGAAAAAAATAAAATATAGTCCCCCCAGAAATAAATTTTAAATGCTCTCTGATCTTGCAATTCCTGTTCTAGGATTTTATAGATATATTAGCAATGTGAAAAAGATGTGTACATACAAGGTTATTCACAGCAAAATTATAATATCAAAAGATTGAAAAGAACCTAAACAAAAACCCATGGAATAGTGAAATAAATTTCACCTGCATACAAAATGGAATTCTATGCAGCCATCTAAAAGAATGAAGAAACTCATTATGTAGTACTGATATGTAACAATCTACGAAGTTACGTTTTTTTTTTTTTTGAGAGAGAGAGAGAGAATGCTAGTGGAGGTAGTGGAGGTAGGGGGCAGAGGGAGATGGAAAGAAAGACTGTTAAGCATGGAGCTCCGATGTGGGGCTCAATCCCATGACTCTGAGATCATGACCTGAACCAAATTCAACAGTCGGGCTATTAACTGGCTGAGCCACCCAGATGCCCCCAAAGTTAACTGTTAAGTAAAATAGGCAAGGCACAGAAATATTTTATGTGCCTGTATGTATACATATGTACAAAATTGCATGTCTTTGTATGTTTGCTTATATGGTCATAAATTATCTCTGAAAAGATACACAGGAAAATGATTAACAGTTACTTCCGAAAGTAAAAAACTAGGTCCAGAAGATAGTAATAGAAGGAAGGTTCTTCACTATATATCATTGTGTACATTTTGGATTTTGTGCCATTTAAATGTATTTCTCATTAAAAATACTTCAATTTAAAATTTAAAAAAGACAAAAACACTCATATTAGTCTCTAAAACAAGATCCAATTATCAATTATTTAAAAACAATCATATTTTAACAATAAACACAAATAGTTACCTCAAAAATCATACTAATGTATTTATGAGGCTTAAAAAAAAAACAAAAAACAGGGTGCACCTGGGTGGCTCAGTCAGTTAGGCATCTGACTCTTGATTTGGACTCAGGTCGTGATCTCAGGGTTCTGAGATCAGCCCGGCATCAGGCTCTGCGCACCGTGTGGAGTCTGCTTATCTCTCTCCCTCTGCTGTTACACATCCTCTCTCTCTCTCATAAATAAAATCATAAATAAATTAAAAAAAAAAACAAGAGTACTGAGAGACAATATTAAATCGAAGTAGAATTTAAGGCCAACTCCAAAAATTGAGAATGAAAGAGTTTTTCATGTTATTAAAGGGTACGACCCTCAAGGAAATTGTAAATCAGGAAACAATGTGTTGAGCAATAAAGCACTGTATGTGTGGCTTTATGGGTCATACAGGTCTTTATCCATAAAACAAAAAAAGTTTGAAAATAAGTAAAAATTTTAAAAAATGAAAATAAGGAAAAATTGACAAGCATACCATTGTTGAGAGAGGCCTGAAACATCTAAACCCATTGCAGAGCAAATAAATGAGTCAAATTTAAATTTAGAAAACTACAATAAATTGACAAGCTTTATTTTAAACCATTTCCAAGAGTGTTCTTATCCCCTGAACTTGGAGGGGGGAAATTCTATAGGATATAACTTCCTTCACAAACTGTACTATTGCGTAACTGAGAATATTTTCTAATTCACAGAGAACCACAGTGTATTTGACAGTCCTTGGAAAGCCCCAACTTTTTCTGAAGTCAGGATATTGAGTGGACAACTACATCTATTGATTTCCTAGTTACCCTTTACCTGTCCTCTAGTTTTATAACACATAAAGTTCAAATTCATGCCTCAGGAAAACTGAAAAAAAATTCTGTTATGTAACTTCAGGGCCACTCATAAATGTCAATACTATAAATATTGAAAATAAGTATGCCAAGAATCTGGTGAGTATGGAAATTGTATGCTATAAATAGTGAATACACGAGCAGGACAGAAGAAAAAATCTCAAATAAATGGTCTGAAGTGGAATTTGCAGTTTTTCTCTTCTGGCCACAATGTAATAAAGAATAAAAATAAAGCTAAAAGGTAATAAAAGTAAGCATATTTTTAGGAAACTTAAGGAGATAGGGTCCAGCTGATTTTAAAAACAAAGACATGGTTTAAAAATCTTTCATGGTTAAAAGAAAAATAATAAATTCATCTAAATTAGTACTCAATTTTAGAAATTTTAAAATCATAAGCAATCTTCAGAGAAGTAGGACAATAGAAATAATAAAGAAAATACTGATAAATTATAAAGCAGAAATGTGTATAAAGTGTTTAAAGTAAACTAATAAAATGCCAAATAAAATCAAGAAAGAAAACCCAAACTAAATTGAAAATGAGGAAAAGATTCATATGTTTATATCATCAAATTAGAATGAGTAAAGAGACTATATGTATAATATTTATATTTTTACACAACGTACAGAATACCATGTGGGCAAAGCCTGAGAAGATATTCTTTCTGCTTATTAAGGAAAATAATTCATTTAAACATAAAATGTAATAGACAATTTAAGTCACTATTAAAGCAACAAATATGTGTTGCCATAGTTGGTCACACTTGAGCTGGGAAAAGATAGAGATATCTCCCTTAGTGTGATCAGGGAAAACATCGCTCTCCACGGCCAGAGATGAAGTGGGACATAAATGAAAAAGTGGGAACCAGTGGAAAACATGAATTCTAAAGCTTCCATTCTGCTTTCTCTGACTCAACTTCAGAGCCAAGAGTTCAAGGGAAGCCATTACTGTCTCAGCTCAGCTGTTGCTTAGCTAGCCTCCGTTTGAAGTTTTAAGCAAGAATTATCTCAGATTTCTCCTCCTGCCTCTTTTCCACTCTGAACAATAAGAAAAATGAGGGTTTATGGAAAAGAACAGAAAATACTTGGGATGCCTCTCCTTCACCCGACTTACACATACATACTATTTACTGGGAAGGCTGACTGGAAAGAAGCTGGGGATGGAAGTTATTGGTGTACTTGAATTTGTCTTCAAAAGTCTGAATTTAGCAATCCAAACCCAAGGGTTCAAAAGTTTTATAAAGTGTATCTCATAGGCTACTTTGTGTCCAACCATTTGACTAAAGCTTACTAGGAGTCCTGGCATTCAGGTCAAAAGTGAGAAAAATGTGAGGAAGGACTCTAATAAATATTGCGTGCCTTTCCAGACAGAATTTTAATTATTTTTCATACATTATCTCATTTAATTCTCAAGAAAATATTTAGGTTCACTTGACAATCGAAAAAAATGTATGTTAGAATGTGTTTAAATAATTTACCTGAGTGTAAAAAGGTAGACAGACTAGAAATTCTTCCAGTTCTAAGTCCAAATCCTGTATTTTTCATTCTTGAATCAATTTCATAATTATTGTCATTTTAAAAAGTGTGTTTCTCTTGGCATCTGTCTTCTTTCTTTTTCCTAAGGGAGATTTTTTTTTATGTATCTATTTTTTCATTCTATAGACCTTGATTTAGATATTTAGCCTCTTCTAATAATCTCTCCTTTATCTCTCAGCTGTTTCTAAGATTTATTTCCTATTAGAAAAGCAGAGACCAATGTCAGAGGGCTTCTGTGTTGCACACTGCTGATTTCTGGAGGGAAATGATTATTGAGTTCCTTTGTGATGCATTTCACATCTGTCAGTAGAAGTAAAACTCTAGTAATTCTTGTTTTTAAATGGTCTTTCTTTAAACAAATGGTGTGTTTTATTCTGTTTCCTCTTTCCTGAGTTTTAATGACCACATCCTTCAAGAAACCAATGTAGAATAATGCTCCAGCTTCCAATTTCCTGTCTAATGCCAACCTCCTTGCCTTGTCTTCAGCTCTGCAGAAAATGTGATGTGTTATCTCCAAATTCTAAAGTCTCAAATATCTCCACATAGAAAGTATACACAAAGAGGGATGGATGATGGATGGGCAGGAAAGGTGGATGGGTGGATGGATGGACGGATGGGTGGATCTATTACACACTCAAAACTACTTTTGACTATTCCGAAGATGAAGGTATTGATAATAATTTAACCACTACAAAAATTGGGTATCAATGTAAAAAATACTATAAATTATATTTTCTTTTCCTTCAAATGTGGAAAATACACGGACTTCTGAATATATTGTGACAAATGATGTGGAAATAAGATATATTGAGACATGGGTTCTATTTTCAGTGTGCTATGTGCATGGAAATTTTTAACTATAGCAAGTAATCTTAGTAACATAACTAAAATTAAAAACATAGATACTATGAGTAAGTTTGGCTCTATAAGCAGTGTCTTTTCTGTTTGGATGAAGTGTTCCCTCCATTAAGGTAAAAAGACAAGAATCTCTTTTTCAAGGCATGCTTTGAAAATTATTTCCTCAACAGTTTTGGTGTTAACAGGTGTTAACAGGAAAAAGAACATAGCTGGAAGCAATTCTCAAGTGAACACCAAAGGTGTAACAGGACTCTTGGTAAAACATAGTCTTGACCCAGAGGCAGGAAGGGACCTATGAATCATCAGAACTACAGGAGAGAAAATTGAATTTTGCTCATTAGGTCGCTAAAAAGTGATATCATCAAGCAGGCCAGTCTATGATGCTAAAGTATTCACAGTTATCTCATTGTAAAATACATAAAAATTTTTTTCTCAAGTATTTGTGGTACTAAACTAAAATCAGCAAATTATATTAAAAATTTCCATCTATTTACAGTAACAACTGAAAGCAATTGAAGTTTTAGAAAAACCATATGCAATTGTGAAATGATGCATCAGGGAATTCAACATCTAAAATGATGTTAATTGCATTTAGTGTGGTTTTCCCAAGAAGCTGGGATGGGGATAATTCTAAATATAAACATAGAATAGATGTTTATATTTTGGGGTTTACTGTAATGAAAAATAATGGAAATCAGTATGGCATCTCTGATAATGTCATAGCATCTGTGATATTAAAATTCATAAACCTGATGAAATTGACAGTATTTGGTCATCTTTTACCTACAATAAAGGCAATTTCCATAGTAGCTTAATATATCCTACAATGGAATTTACAAATTCAGAAAATGACATACACACTAATTTCTAAAAAAATATATTAGGTTATTTCCATATTTGGTAGAAATTGTATATCCTCTCGCCTGTACCCAACACCCATGGAGGGACTAGACGGGAATAAACATGCCATCCTTTGACAAGACAGAATAAGAGTCAGAGGCATTTCATCAACTCCAAGAGAAAAAGAGTCATGGGTAGAAATAGAGAATAGGAAGAAGTGGAATAAAAAAAACAGGACAAGAGTTTCTATAAAACTAACTGCATCTTTTTAAAAATAACCATAAGAAGGGAAGAACTCAGGAGTGGTGGTGACAATAAGATTTAAAGGAAACTCCAGGGGAAGTCAAAATCTTTGAAAAAAATTGGGGGAACATTCAGCATCAAACCTAAACTCATGGGTAAATGATTCTTTTTAAACTCTTCTCTGCTAGTTCCTAGAGGTTTTTAGGTTTGTGATTTAAGATCATTATTTCTTTATCAACCCCATCAGAGTAAAATCTCATGGAGCTCAAGAACTAGAGAGCCTGGGGATAGCTGTGTGCCCTTTCATCCCAGCTCATGTGGAAGAGACCTGGATGCTGTGAGCCATTTGACAGAACATCATGAAATATGGAATTATTAAGTCAAGGTATTATTAAACTTAAATAAACTAAATTGGTGTCTGCTGAATCAAATACTGCTTTAGATTTGAGTGTAGTGAAATGAAAAAAGTTATAAAAAAAGAAAAATTTCAAAAATAAGTTTATTTTTTATATTTTCTCTTTAAAGATTGCCCTTTTTTTGACTTTCACAGTAACTTGACCTGGTTTATGAAATACGACAGATCTATGGCATCTGGGTTCCAGAAAAATGATGCCAAAAAAACCTCCTTCGAAGGATTGCATGAAAATATAAAATAATGATTTGTTCAAAAAAAGGCTTTTCTGTCTTTAATTTCCTGTCATAGGTTTTGTTTAGGGTTTTGCCATTTTCGTTTCAATCAGAAAGAAGATCCCTCTCTGAAAATAGTCCCCTATTAATAAGGTTCTGAGTTCTAATATTCATCAGAGAGATACTTTGATAGCTAACTATGGGACCAAAAAAGAAGTCTCCCTTATGATGTATCTCTTCCCCTTTCGAAGCTTAAATTGGATAAGAGGGTTTATTTAACTTAGAGGTTCCATATCATTTTCTTCTCTCTTCTTTTCCTAATTTATAACCCTGCTCTGAAAAGCTGGCAGCTCAACTTGCTATTTTTAATGTGAGGGAAACTAAACAAAAGCCCTTACAGTACTGCTCAAATATCTGGAGTATTAAACAAAAGTCTATTGACACAGAAAAATGACCAACCAACTGCTAATGATTTTCCTATAATTTCCGTATTTTTATCCTCTTTTTCCTAAAACACTAGCCAAATTCCAGAGGATGTTTTGGTTTTCTCACTCGGGCCCCTCCACCAGCCCCAACGTGCAGCTGTAGCTCATTTGCGACAGGAGTGTCTACACAACCTCTCCAGCCCTGAGAACAGGCACTGCTTCCATGACTCTTCCGGAAGTGTTTAACCAATCTGTGGCAAAGGAGGCTTCTCGAGGTGGCTGTAAGAGAAGAGAATGGTAGTCATTTGAAGCAGAAGAGGAATTGTGTTCAGGTGGGCAATTCCACGAAACCAGAGAGCAAAATCCTCTCCCTCACCATGTCCAGCTGGGGGTAGTACCGACTGATGGAGTCTAGTCAAACTCTAGTTTGACTGTGTCAAACTAGACTGTGAGTCCAGTCAAACACGTAACAAAGCAGAAAAGTCTCATCCTCACGGTCAGAAGGTAATCCTGCTACAGTGTTTTGAAATAGGCAACAAGAGACCTTGATTTGGCAGATGTATATAATCCCTCTTGTTTCTCCTTAAGAAATCTCAGTAGAATCCCCACTCTTGCCTTGAGGCGAACTCTCTTTTTGCCTTCCTTCAAGTCTTACATATCATGTTTAAATATTTTCTTTTCCCCGGTTCTACTCAGGAACATTAAATGTCTTTCTGTGTGGATGATGGCCTACACTTCAATGGCCTGTCTAGAAACGAAAAGCAAAACAGCAAAGCAGTGTATAGGATATGTTGAAACTTTGGCCACTATCACACTATTCTTACCTGGGTGTGGACAAGACCCCTCTCTATACCACTGTTTTGTCCACACTGCTATTAGGCTAAATCACTATTTTCAATATGGCGAATGGAATGGAGAAGAGGAAGTCTGTGAGCACAACAGCACCCCCCAACCCAGCCCTTATAATCTAACATTAACCGAGTCACTTGAATAGTCTTGAGCTGCAGCAGCACAGGGCTCTGGTACAGCTTTTATGACCTATGTTTGCAAGCCTGTGGAGTATAGTCATGTTAATGGCAAACACTTGGTGCCCTCAGAGAAATTTCACATTAATAAAACCTGCAAAGCACAGTTCTATTCCTTTGAAGTTGCTACTAAACATGTAATATTAGCTTGTGAAGCATTAGATGAGGAAATGAGCTCGATAAGGACTCCCGCAGTAATAGCTCTAAATTGATTATTTCCTTCCCAAAATAAACTTGCCAGGCAGCCCTGTGGGCTTACTTCCGAAGACTTGCTCTGCCCAGGAATTTTATCACAAGGAAATGAACAGCAAAAACCCAGACATGCTGTGATAAGGCATATTCACTAAATATTAATACACTTATGAGATTCAGTCTTTTCTAAATGAGCCTAAGATCTCTTTAGTGTTGCCATGAATTAAATATTCATTAACTACCTTCTGAACAAGGGAGGAAGAAAGAACAATGTCTTGTAATGTTACACAGTCAAGCACAATAAATCCTTAGTTAAGAATGAAGGAACGCAAACTCAGCTTGCATGTATTATAGTATGAAAAACTTTATGTATAGAAGTCATATAAAACAGAAAGTAAAGAAGGATCTTTCAAAACGTATCCATAGAACACATCCTCGAATTTAACACTCGTTTATTTGGGTGTCATTCATCTGCAGCTTCTGTCTGAAATCCGAGGCAAAAAGTCACATTTACTGTTAATAATACATTTTTAAAACTCTTTATTCTTATCTTTCGGGTAAGTATCTACATAAAAAATAAATATTACTTTAAAATAAAAAAGAAATAAGCTTATTCAGGAAATAGCATTTTCTGCATTCCTTGGACCTCTTCAATCAGTATTAGCCACAAAAGAAAGAAAGAATTTGGAACTGGGAATTCTTGTGGTTTCAGTTTCTATAAAGCAAAGATGCCTTCTTACCCAGAATCATTAGGCCATAAGGTTAACTTTGTTTAAGTACATTGATGCTACAATTGTTTACAGATTAATATACAAATATTTATTTATGTAATTCAGATTGCCTGATTTTCCATCTAAACTTATAGTTCTTGCTACATTTATTCTGGTTCAGAATTCAATCCAATTTCGTATTAGGACCTTTAGGAAATTGTTATTCTAACAAAAGAACAGAGCTGAGACCACTGAAATTACCACTCTTTTCTCTTTTCAGAAAATTCATTTGTAGCAGTCTAAAAACATAATTTTAATGATGAAAAATATGGTCAAATAAAGTAAGATCTTAACCCCCACAATTCCCATTTAAAATATAGATAATTACCTTGCTTTCTCTTCACATTTTAGCCTTTGAAGAAGACTTGAGGTCAAAGCCGTGTTCTTTTACACTATATAATTATGTGATCCTCTCTATAGCCCTTAAAACATATACTGATCTTTTTGTATTGTCTTAGCTTGAATATGCAGAGGTTTTTGTTTTTTCTTCTTACTTACTGGTGCCTATGCACTCTTTGACACACTCCTATTTCCCAGAGGCTCCCAAATGACCACAGCCAGACATTTCCATCAAAAAAATTCACCATGTGACTTGTAAACAACAGTCTAGGGAGAAGATTCTGAGAGTGGCAAATCTTCCAGCTCCAGAAGCCTTTAGAGAATTTTGGACTCCATAAGTATTTGTTGTCAGAGACCACTGTATGTGTTGTAGGATGGTCAGCAGCATTACAGGCCTCTACCTACTAGATCTTAATAACATGACCACCGCCACCTGATCATGGCAATCAGAAACATCTGTAGATGTTTGGCTGAATGGGAGCCAAAATCTACCCGGGGGAAGAAACTGCTGCAGGAGGAGCTGTGGCCCAAGACTCCCCTTCAAAAGACAAATTGCCCTTGCCAGCTGATCTTTAAGATGGTCTGCAAAGCACAAAACATGTCCCCTTCCTAGAAGGTCTCCATCAACAACTGATAATTTTGAGGGGAATACGTGTAAGTATCCTGCGCAAGATAATATGTAGGATATATTTATATAAAATCAGGCTATACTCTGATATTCATTCATATAATTGTAGGTTAAATGTTGCCAGTAATGGGACTTCTTTACAAACACATCTGTTCCTCCTAACATCATAGAGGTAGCCAAGGTTATATTATCATCCTCATTTTATAGATGTGGAAAATTGTTTAGCCCAATCAGCAGAGCCAATAAGTGAAAAGACAGATACTAAAACCCAGAATTTTTTTTTTTTTTTATTTTGACAGATAGAAATCACAAGTAGGCAGAGAGGCAGGCAGAGAGAGAGGAGGAAGCAGGCTCCCCACGGAGCAGAGAGCCCAATGCGGGGCTCGATCCCAGGACCCTGGGATCATGACCCGAGCCGAAGGCAGAGGCTTTAACCCACTGAGCCACCCAGGCACCTCTAAAACCCAGAATTTCTAGTAGTCAATTCAACCCTTTTAAAGTTGTGGTACCAAACAGCAGAAATTAAATTTACTTTCATGAGATTATTCATTTAATAAATATTAACTTAACAAATATTATGTGCCAGTTCACTATTATTGGTGAGTAAAACAGACTAAAATTTCTGTCTCCATGAAGCTTTCATACTAATGTATAAAACAAAATAAATAAGTAAAACATGGAGCATGTTAGACTGTACTAAGGACTCAGGAGAAAACTAAAACGAGGAATAAGAGCTACGAAATTTAGATAGAGTAGTGGAGAAACGTGTCATGGAGAAAGTCATGTTGAATATCCATGGAAAGGAATTTTCAGGAAAAGACAAAAGCAGGTACAAAGTTGTGAGACCTGAGTGAGTGTGGCTGCTAGAACAGGAAGGAGCAGGGAAGGGTGTTGGGGATGGAGTGAACAGTCAGAAAAGAACAGTAGGCAGAAGGACAACGATGATGATGACAATGTATGCATGGTGTGCAAGAGACTCAGTAATGACGCAGCCCACACTGGGCTTGATGCTTTCATGATCTCTTTTGCTACAGGTTTTCCATGTTACTTCTGCATTGTTCTTAATTAATCTGAATGCTATTCTGTGAGAAATGTTTTCATCAGACCAATTAAATGGACATTTAATTCAGAAATCCTGGTAATGCAGAGCTGTCCTTTTTTCCCACCACACTGAGAGCTTTCATTGAAATCATTTCTAGTTTAACGCAATTATTTTTAAAGCTCTCTGGAATTAATGTTTTTACAAACTAATATTCAAATATGTGTTATTAACATTATTTTTATTGAATTTTATCTGTATGTTGAATGATAAATTTCTTGTCTATATTCTGGTCCTGCATTCCATTTGCCTAAAGTTTCTGACTTCAGTGATGTTTACAGTACCTCACAATATCATTTGTTAAGTTGATTTATATAAATCACATAAATCTTTATCTTATGCTTTATCTTCAAATAATTCTAATAATAATTTTACATAATCTAGTTCCTACAAATAGATCTCCATATTCTCTTGAAACATCTCCCACTAGTTACTCTATATTTAAGTACCATGAGCCCTTAATTGATATTAATCAACATGATCACATTGAATATGCTAGTCCCAGAAATGTTTGAACATATAGTACAAATAAAATGTTGTGAGAAGCTATCTCATACTCTTCTAAAATATATACATAAAAAGACTTTTGGAGGGTGCCTGGCTGGCTCAGTGGGTTAAGCCTCTGCCTTCAGCTCAGGTCATGATGTCAGGGTCCCGGGATCGAGCCCCGCATCGGGCTCTCTGCTCGGCGAGCAGCCTGCTTCCCCCTCTCTCTCTGCCTGCCTCTCTGCTTACTTGTGATATCTCTCTCTCTGTCACATAAATAAATAAAATCTTTTAAAAAAAAAGGAAGATTTTTGGAAAGAGAAACTTGTTTAGAAGACTCATCTGGAATCTAGAAATTAATATAATCCTTACTTCTCACTATTGTTTCACTAAAATTTGCTTAATAAGCTAATTATATTTAATAGTTCATATCATGAAAGAAAGTAGAGACCTTTTGTCTTCCTTGGGGAGTTCACAATATTTGCTTTGAAAAAGTACTTGAAAACCTACATGGAATTGAGGGTAAGAATTCAAGGGAACCCTTAAGCACCAAAATGATCTCTGGAGTACTTTGCTTCAGGCAAGTAAAGGAAATGATCTACAAAGGGAAGGAAAGAGAGAGAAAAGACAAAGGGAAGTTGAGGAACCTGTACAATAGAGAACAGTGAGCCAAGGAGCCAGGGAAATCCAACATAGGGCTGCCAACCGGTGTTTTAGTAATATCTTCTTTTATTTCTTTAATGAAGAGTTATTGAACATTTTAACATGAGTCAGGGACTATTCAAGGTTTGGTTACACAGAAATGAACTATGAAGTAAATACCCCTCCTCAAGAGCTTTCACTCTTCTGAGGAAGTCAGACAATAAACTAGACAAATAGATGTAGATACATACATACAGACAGACAGACATAAATGGCAGATGGACAGATAGAGGGTTTTAGCATTAGGTATAAAAAAATGCTAAGGACACAAATTTAAGCACAGAAGAGGATAGGGAATATAGGGTCAAATGTAGCAAATATAAACAAGTTTCTCAGGAAAGATCTCACTGAGAAAACTACATTTTAGAAAAAAGATGATGCAGGTGAAGGAGATGGGTTGATACTATGAGGAAAAGCCTTTCAGGCAGAGAAGGCAGGCGTATAAAGGCTCTGAAGATGGAATGTGCTGGTGTGTGTCAGGAGGCATGAGAAGGCTGAACAGGCTGGAAATGCTGGAGCAGAGCAAAGGGGTCGGAGGGGTAATGAGGGTCCAGATCATTTAGGAGCACTTTCTCTGACTGGGATGTAATGCCATGGATGATCTGGAGTAAATGAGTGACAAAGTCTAAATTAAATTTTTAGGAGTTGTTCTGTATGTTGCATTGAGAATAAACTAAAGCAAAGCAAGGACAGAAGTAAAGTGACCAACTAGAAGTCTATTGAATGATACAAGTGAAACTCAATGGTATCTTGGTCCAATTGAGAGACAATGGATATGATAGGAAGTGGTCAGGTATGGGTACATTTTGAAGTTAGAGGTCCAACAATTTGCTAGTAAACTGAACAAGAACGAAGTGGAGGAAAAGAAGACCATTAAAATTCTAGGGTTTGTTTGTTTATTTGTTTGTTTGAGCAATTAGAAGCTGAAACTATTTTAACTGAGATGAGAAACATTAGAGAGGGGTGAGGGAATAATACGTTTTTGACTTGTTAAATTTGAGATATAAGTTATATATACAAGTGGAAATATATCTAAGTGGAAACCCCAAGTAGACTGTTTGATATACACAAGACTACCATTTATAGAGGAGGGTCAGATGGAAGATACAAAAAAAATGGGATTAATAATGTATAAATGGTCTTAAAAGCCGTGAGAATAAAATTATATTTCCAAGAGATGAAGTATAGGTGAAAAAGAGAACAAATGCAAGATGGTGTTCTGGGGAACTCCAACATTAAGAGGTCGAGGAAATAGAAGAAAAAGGAAAGGAGTCCAAGGAGGAATGGCTGTGAGGTGGGACGAAAAGAAAAAACAGTGATGTTCTGGAAACCAAAATGGAGGCAGCAGTATAAAATGAACACAGAGAATTTGGAGTTGAGTTTTAGCCAAATGGAGGTCATTCGAGACCTCAAGAAAGGCAGTTATGATGAAGGGTTAGGGATAATGCATAAAGAGAATAATTTCAAAATAAAAGAAAAGGAGGGAGGGGTGCCTGGGTGGCTCAGTGGGTTAAAGCCTTTGCCTTTGGCTCAGGTCATGATCCCAGGGTCCTGGGATAGAGCCCTGCATCGGGCTCTCTGCTCGGCAGAGAGCCTGCCTCTCCCTCTCTCTGTGCCTGCCTCTCTGCCTACTTGTGATTTCTGTCTGTCAAATAAATAAATAAAATCTTTAAAAAAAAAAAAAAAGGAGGGAAATTGGAGACTGTGAAAATAGACAAATGGGTCATTTTGCTATAAAAAGAAAGAAATAGGGATGCCTGGGTGGCTCAGTGGGTTAAAGCCTCTGCCTTCAGCTCAGGTCATGATCCCAGGATCCTGGGATGGAGCCCCAAATAGGGCTCTCTGCTCAGCAGGGAGCCTGCTTCCTCCTCTCTCTCTGCCTGCTTCTCTGCCTACCTGCAATCTCTGTCAAAATAAGTAAATAAAATCTTTAAAAAAATACTTTAAAAAAAAAGAAAGAAATATTGCAATAGCTGAAGGGAAGAGGATTGTAATAATATTTCTTTGTTGTTGTTTCAAGATAAGAGAAATAAAGGAACAGATATATGCTGATTGGTAAAGATCCAGTAGAAAGAGAAAGGAATGGTGTTAAATAGAGAGGAGAAAATTTTCTGAAATTTTCTATGCCTTAGTAGGTTAAAGATGATAAAATTTGTTGTAGAACTGGGATTATTGACTTTGCTGGGATATGACAGCTCACTCACAGTGGCAGAGAGAAGGCCAGTGTGCAGAGGGCAGATGTAGGAAGGAAGAGCCATAGTGGGGGTCATAGACCTCTTCTGATCACTTCAGTTGTAAGGGGGTAGGGGAATTGAGGAAGAGAAGTAAAGTCATCTGCAGAGTAGGAGGCAGAAAGAAGGAAGAGGTGCAAGTACTAGGAAGAGAGAAGAAAGCGTGGAATCATCTTCCAGCAAATTGGGACAGTGAAATGTGTTAGGGAAATATATCAAGATTGCTGGGAAACTCTAAGAGCTGAAGAGGGTGCCCCCAAATTAAGTAAGACAAGTCATCATGGTTGAGTTTCTCTCCAGCCACTTTCAGTCATGTAGGAATAGGTTAAACTTAGATTTAATTGTAAACAGGATGGGTGCTTTGCCAAGTGAATACTAACATGGGAAAGAGGTTGAGGCTTTGGGCAAGAGAATGTTTACAATCACAGACCATGGAATTTTACCTGGGTAAGGAGAAAACTAGGATTTGCTGAGGGATAATGCATCATGAGAAAGTGGTGACATTAATGGATTTTTATTTCCCAGTGGAGTCTAAGGATTATTTTCGGAGTCACATTCTGAGAGATAGTAAATTGAAAAGTTGGAAAAAGGTGGTCAGAGAATGGGATGCATGATAATGAGATGATGGAGGTGTTTCCATTATGAGGAACAAGTTCTAGGGTATCTCTGTGGGAGAGAATGGCTGATATAGAATAGAGAGCAACATCATTGGGGGTCAGGAATCTATGAGGCAATTGGAAGAATTCTTCACGTATGTTTTAAAATCCCAAGAATTCTGATAGGAAATAGTGAGATAGGCATCAGTGAGAGTGACAGGGAACCATTCATCAAGGACTGAGTAAGGGAGAGTTTGAAGGCTGTAAATAACCATGTCAAGGGGTACAAAGGGGTGGTGTAGTCTGACAACATAAGAGACAAACCCGGAGAGGGGTATGAGAGATAGGAGTTATGAAGAATGGTCTGTAAATGGTGAGGAACAGAGAGACGGACATCTGAGCCCCCTCCAGGCCCAGTGGTATAAAGGGTCTGGATGGAAATCATCATGGCTTAAGAGGCTCTCAAGTGCAGAGATTATATTAATTAGATTAATAAATTCTTTGGCTGCTGTATAAACCCCTTCTCCTTCTTCCTACACAAGTTTCACTAAAACTCATGATGGTCTATATTGCTTAGGAATGCTTTATATAATTGGATTTTGAGGCGAAGCTATAAAGGTACTGATGTGTTTCTTTCCTGGGACCAGCTAGAGAAATGCAAGACATGTCCTGTAGAGAAACCAAGAAGAAAATAAAATTCTGGGAATATTCAGAAATCCAGGAGGCATGTTTTAGATTTTCACAAAAGCAAACCTAGTCACTGAAAGCCAGTTTGCAAAAGGCAGTCAGTCGAATGATGACTGGTCAACTGTTTTAAAGTTTTTTACCCCTGCCCCACACATCAGCAGCTACAGCCTCCACCGTTTCATATATGAAATATAGTTTACATGCAGATACATTTTCAGGTAGGAAAAGAGTGTTCACAAAATGAAAGTCAACTTCATTTAAAAAAATGTCCACTGTTTACATCTAGGTGCTGAGGCAGGCTTGAAGAAAAACTCAAATTTCAGAAACATCAGTAAATTGGAGATTGACCATTTGGTGAACAGGCTTTTAGTGAGTTGATCTAGAAGCAGAATTCCATAGAACAGATTGGGTGCTGTTACAAGTCTATCTCACCCATAAGGTCATGGGTACCTATACAGTCATTACATCAGCTTCCTTTTTCTTAGGACCTTCAAATAGTGTGTGGCCTCTGAAAAGTACCTAAGCTTTATGAGTAAGACATGAGCACATGGACTCCCCCCATCCCCACCACACATACACTGCCTATCCTAATGGCTTTTGGTTGCTGCTAATACTGCTGCTGAATCTCTCATCACATAGGCTGTCCTTTTAACATTTGATCCTTGCCGAAGATGCACAGCAACTCTAAAAGGTCATTTGGTTGTACAAACACAACTGGCAGTCAAGCTCATGCAGGGAATCATAAGTCAGGCCAAAACCCACCATCATCATTATAGCAGGACAGAAAAGTCCCTGTACTATATATATGGTATCTTCACTTTTCATATTATCCACTGTAGGAAGGTAAGGAGCAGAGAAAAAAGAAAAGCATCCAGGGAGGCTGTTAGAGGAGGGGGGCTAGAAGGACATTGATGCTGGCTGCAATGCATTTTCTTAGTATGAAAATTGCACAACAAAGAACGACTGTCAAATGCATTGTTTGCCTCCTCCTTCCTAGATTTACAGCATTTATACATTCATATTCAAAACCCAAGCTTATCTTTGGAAAGTGACTAGAATGTGTGGTCTTATAGGAAATCATTAGCCTTTTAAGCTTACATATAAATGCCACTGAAGAAGCCCTTCCAGGGCAAAATCCTCTACCAAATAGGCCAGGTATCATGACCAAATTCTGGTACTCTCTCCATTACCGTATAATTATGTATTGATAAGCTACTCAAGTCTCAAGAGATGAGGATATTTGAATGTGTTTCTAAGGGTTCCTACAATCTTACCACCCTTGCTGAGGTGGTATTCAAATTAAAAATGAGAATTTGTGACAGAAAATTCCCAATGTTCTCTTACCCTTGAAACTTTCCCAACCCTTGTTTTAATCCTACCTTTAAAGAATCTATTTCTTCCACAGTGTTAAATCCCTTTCTTTACATAAGAATCTTCAAGCTTTTACCTCACACAAATCAGCTATCTTCAGGGAGTATAGCTGACAACACCACCAGCCAGGAACATGACTTTCTTAACAGAGTAAAAGGGGGCCACTCCCTCAGGCTCCCAGAAACTTTGGGGAGATGGAGATGAGCACTAATGCAATGCAATAATGAGTGACTGCTTCTTTCAAAGAGATACCCCTAATTACTCTGATTGCCTGCCTGGCAAATCAGTGACGATCTTGCTATTCAACCAGTGTGTGGTAGCTAATGTGGCCCGAATGTCAACTTGTTAGCTACACTCTGTTGATCTTTCCAAAGATGGAAGAAAAATTTCGAGAGAAAGAGAGAGAAAAAGGAAGAGAGAGAGAGAGTGTTTCTTGATTATTTGGGGGGAAATAATCTCATAAGCGGAGGACTATTACCTGTATATCAATATACAGGTATATTACTTCTGTAACAGTATACAAGTGATCTATTTAGTTTTAGAAAGAGTTGGTTATCAAAAAAAAAATCAACAAATGCAATATTTCATGCTACAGATCAGTCCTGCTTTAACCAGGGTCACCCTAAACCAAACAACCATGCTCATCATCTTGTGATTTGGCGGGGGTCCATATCTACCTACAACTCCCACATTTAAAGTCTTCATCGCAGTCTCCTCTACCTTGCCTGGGTGAGAAGTCCATAGTTGTCAGATAAACCGTGATCTCTCTCTTGCCATCTCACCTAGTGGTGCATACTCTCTTCTCCTACTTTCAAAATTTAGTTATTTTCGGGGTGCCAGGGTGGTTCAGTTGGTTAAGTGACCAGCTCTTGATTTCAGCTCAGGTCATGATCGAAGGGACCTGGGATCAAGCTCTGCGGCTGGCTCCCCACTCAGCAGGGAGTCTGCTCCCTCACCCTCTGCCTCTCCACCTTCCACCCTTAGATAATTTTTTTTTTAATGAGCTATTTTATTTAATCTATTCAAGAGTAGACCTCCCATGCCTTCAAATTAATCTGATAAATGATTCTGTGCTAATGGGTTAAAAAGTTATGTCTATCAGTTTATGAGACTATAAAAAAGGAGATTCTAACTATAACTTCTCATCGCAATGAATTTCAGAACTAGATGTACCCTTTCCTTTTTAAACAAATGTTTTGTAATGCTGCCTTTACTGCTCAAAAATTAAACTCATAGGCAACAAATCTACCAACAGATATATTAAAAAGACTATATAATCCATGAAGTATAAAGAAAATAAAAGAGAATCATCTATATAAAACAAAATATTTCAATATGAACACTTGTGTTCTCTAGAAGACACAGTGTGGCAGTCATTTGTTTGCCCTCTGTGTGGAATTGCAATGAGTAAGGCATCTCTGAGTACTAACTGCTGGAGGTGGTTTGCCACTAATGACATCATTCTTCAAAATGGTGAACCACTTTAGTAAAGTTTCAAATAAAAGAGAGTTCAATCTTTCTTTGATTTACACAACGGTTGTTATTGCAGACACACTCAAGAAAGACCCCCCAGTTTGTCACATCCTTCTATGACTGCCTCCCCTTGAATGAGGAAGGAAGCCATATGTGACCTGCTTCTGACCAAAGGTTCAAGATACCCACATGGTGATTATGTCACACCACATGGCCACAATGAAGGGATTTCATAGATATAAGTAAGAGTCCCTAATCAGGGGTGTCTCCCTGGCTCAGTCAGAACAGCATTGGACTTTCAATCTTGGGGTCATGGATTTGAGCCCTATGTTGGGTATAGAGATTACTTAAAAACAATCCTGGGGCAGCTCAGTCGATTAAGCATCTGCCTTTGACTCAGATCATTATCCTGGAGTCCTGGGGTTGAGCCCACATCAGACTCCCTGCTCAATGGGTGCTCTGCTTCTCCCTCCCTCTATCTTCCTCTCTCTGTGTGTGTATTCACTGTCTCTCTCTTTCTCTCTCTCAGATAAAGAAATAAATCTTTAAAGAAAAATCCTTAACCAGTTGATTTTGAGTTCATCAAAAGAGAACTTATCTTGATATCTTGAGTAGGTCTGACCTCATCAGGGGAGCCCTTTAAATGAGAATGTAGAGATGGGAAAGACTCATGCAGAAACCCCCCTCTGTTGCTGGCCTTGAATCAGGAAGCTGCCGTGACTTCTGCAGCTGCATGGATATGAATTCTGCCACCAGCTATGTGCACTTGGAAGAGGATCCAGTCCTTAGAGAAGACTGTATTCCAGGTTGACAACTTCTTTGCAGCCTTGTGACACCCTAAGCAGAGGATACTGCTAAGTGGGCCCAGACCACTGACCCATGACCCACAGAAACTGTGAGATAATAAATAGGTTTTTAAGCCGTATGTTTTAAGTGTATGGCAATTTGTTATGCAGCAATAAAAAAAATGCAGCTATATTTTCATATATGCAATGTAAAATAAACATGTGAAAATTATTTATGTATATATGTGAAACACAGGTTGAGACTCAGATCATTACAGTGTTTTCACCTAGAGTTATATCCAGTGGGACATTTAATGTCAGTTAGAACATATGAGAATTCTTCCATATATAGACAATCC
Organism: Taxidea taxus jeffersonii; assembly: GCA_003697995.1. Taxonomy (NCBI): domain Eukaryota; kingdom Metazoa; phylum Chordata; class Mammalia; order Carnivora; family Mustelidae; genus Taxidea; species Taxidea taxus. The sequence goes on from ML107244.1 coordinate 201,960, forward strand.
CACTTACTGCAGGATGTCTAGGATTCCTGGGCCCTACTCACTAACCGCCTATAGTAACCCATCAATCACTAAAACTTCCCAGCTTGCCCCTTTGCAGGCTTTATTTCCCGAAGTAAGACCCACTAGCCTATAAGACATTAACAGAGCTTTATTACTGGAGCCAAAATTCTGATCCCAATTTTAAGCAAGGTTCTTCAATTTTGAGGTGGGGGAAGGAGTGGAGAAGGGAAATGTTAAAGACAACTTTAAGAAGCTGATAGAAGCAGCAGAGACCTTTCTCTAGGGGGAAAAAAATGAACACATAAGGTGGCTCAGTGGATTAAGCCTCTGCCTTTGGCTCAGGTCATGATCTCAGGGTCCTAGGATCCAGCACCACATCAGGCTCTCTGCTCAGCAGGGAGCCTGCTTACCCCCTCTCTCTGCCTCTCTGTCTGCTTGTAATCTCTCTCTCTCTCTCTCTCTCTCTCTCTGTCAAATAAACCAATAAAATCTTAAATTTTTTTAACCTAAGATTGGGGGTATAGGGGTGCCTGGGTGGCTCAGTGGGTTAAAGCCTCTGCCTTTGGCTCAGGTCATGATCCCAGGGTCCTGGGATCCAGCCCTGCATCAGGCTCTCTGCTCAGCAGGGAGCCTGCTTCCTCCTCTCTCTCTGCCTGCCTCTCTGCCTACTTGTGATTTCTGTCTGTCAAAATTTAAAAATCTTGGGGCGCCTGGGTGGCTCAGTTGGTTGAGCAGCTGCCTTCGGCTCGGGTCATGATCCTGGAGTCCTGGGATCGAGTCCCACATCGGGTTCCCAGCTCCATGGGGAGTCTGCTTCTCCCTCTGACCTTCTCCCCTCTCATGCTCTCTCTCTCTCTGAAATAAATAAATAAAATCTTTAAAAAAAAAATTTAAAAATCTTTAAAAAAAAGATTGGGGGTATATTATATCTCTTAAATGACATCTATGAGTTTTTATGAGGCACATTCCTTACCCTAACAGTGGTTTCAGAGACAGAATAGGAAGAAAGGAAGGCAAGGCAAAAGACTGGGGAAGTTTCTTGGAAAATGAAGGATGTAGAGTCAATGTTCTTATAGAACTCCCTCCAGATAGGGTCCAGAAAGGTCCTATCAGCAAGTTGCCACCAGCTAATAAAGTTTCCTCTTTCTGGTTGCTTTGCTACCAGGGGATGATCTGAGAAACTGTGGAAGCTGGAGAAGATTCTTAAAGATAATGAAAGAGTAATTACAATCATCTCTGTTTCACCAAAAGTTTAATTAAAAACAGTTATGGAGAAAACATGTGTTTTTCATTTTTCAGTTTTGTAATTAGCAACAAAAATGAGGAAGTAGCTCCAAAAATCAAGGAAACAGGGACATTTTAAAGAAAGCAATCTGAGGTGCAAAATAAAATCTTTGATGCATAATCAGGAACATAAAAGGGAAAACAATGAAAATGAGTATTAACATTTTTAGAGACCTTCCTTTTTTATAGTCCATGAGTATTTTGTTGCATGTACAACACCTAATACTTTGCTCATTTCAATGATACGATTTTGACTGGAAAGATGTTTGTTTATTATAAATCAAGGAAATTGAACTTTTTTTCTGCAGTATGTATTACAATTTTCCCCCTAAAAACATCGGTTGTATTTACTATGTGGACAATTTTTTGCACCAGACAGAAGTTTATTTTGTTTAGATGAATGGTTTGGTTTGGATTCCATGGACACTTTGTGAATTCTGGTTTCGAGGACAGTTAAGAAGTCCTTTCTTGCTCTAAGATAATAAACAAAGTTATTATTGTTTTCTTCTAGAATTTGTGTTTTTGTTTTAAATGTTTAAATATTTGGTATAAGAAGAAAATAAAGATTCAGATTCACTTAATTTTGTTCTAAATATTTAATCACTTTGTTATAAATTTCAGTATGTGATTGGGACTGTTCCTGGATAGGGTTCTGTCGCCATCTATTTATTCAAAAGGACTAACCATTTTTTATTTTTGTTGCTTTATTATATATACTTTAGAAACAGTAAGGCTGGTTCATCAGAATTAATTCTCTTTTTCATAACTCTCCTGAATATGCTTGCTTGTTACTTCCTCCAGATGAGTTTTACATTAGATTGTCAGTAACAATACTCTATGGCCATTATATTAATAATTGGGATTATACTGAATTCATCAATAGATTTAGGTAAACTGATGTCTTTATAATACTGATTCTTTCTACTCAAGGATATAGAGCATCTTTGTGTTAGTTTCAATAATCCAGTATGCCTCTGAAAAGTTTTTACCTTCATTTCATTTAGGTATTATACATCTCATATTTGGCATATTTCCAGGTTTTTTCTGTTTGTGGTTGGAAATGTAAAGGGAAAATTCCTCTACTTTTTCTACCAGGCTCTTGTTTGTATATAAAAAGGCTTTTCTTTTCTTAATTCACTACTTTGAAAATATCTACCACTCTGAATTTTCTTAGTGACTGATTACTTAACTGATTCTTTTGGATAATCTTGGTTAACAATCCAATTTTGTAACCTGGAAATAATGATCCTTTACTATATATCTATGCCTATCAAAAAAGTTAAAATGATCATTCTTTTAGTGAATGAGCATTGTTAGCTTTCCTTTTGAGACAAAGTAAATTTTTGATATATTAAAACTATGTCCATTACATTTTAAACAATTCTAATTCAATAAAATGATACTTTTTGACATCTATTGAAATATTTTTCTCTTTTTATTTATTAATATAATGCACTGTTATAAACAATTGCTGTGAAAATGCTTTGTTTTAGTCACATCAGTTTTCTTTTTTTTTGTTTTTTGTTTTTTGGGGGTTTTTTGGGTTTTTTTTTAAGAGGAGAGAGGCAGAAAGGGGCAGAGGGAGAGGGAGAGAAAGACTCTTAAGCAGACTCCACAGTGTGGGGCTGGATCTCACAACTCTGAGATCATGACCTGAGCTGAAACCGAGAGTTGGATGCTTAATGGGATGGAGCCACCCAGGCACCCCCTACTAACATCAGTTTTAAAGGTGCACCTTTTAAATACTTGTCATTTAATAAACATTGTGTTCTATAAGAAAGTTAATTCAAAGGAGTGTCAGTTATAGAGCCTGCCCTAAAAAGGCAGGTTCAGCATCGTGCATTTTTTTTCTTTTTTTTTTTCTTAAGATTTTATTTATTTTTTTGACAGACAGAGATCACACAAGTAGGCAGAGAGGCAGGCAGAGAAGGGAGGGGAGAAGCAGGCTCCCTGCCGAGCAGAGAGCCCGTTGTGAGACTCGATTCCAGGACGCTGGGATCATGACCCGAGCCGAAGGCAGTGATTTAACCCACTGAGCCACCCAGGCGTCCCACATGCATTCATTTAGAATGTAAATTCAAATGCTCCAGAACTGTGCATGCTCACTTCAGGTGCTGCTTGTGTCTCCAGTTCTTTGTCTGCAATTTGCATGTTTTAATGGCAGAGTCAAAATAATGATAGCATGGTAATTATAAAAATGGATTTTAAATTATTTAAATTATGTCATTCTACATGAACACTTAGCATTTTTATTTGTGTTTAAAATTTAAAGCAGTTGGGATGCCTGGGTAGCTCAGTCAGCTAACTATCAGACTCTTGATTTCAGCTCAGGTCATGATGTCAGGGTCTTGGGATAGAGCCCTGTGTCAGAGGAGTCTGATTCTTTCTCTCTCTCCCTCTCCTTATGCCTCTCCCCGCCATCGCTCTCTCTCTCTAAAATAAATGGCTAAATCTTTAAAAAAATAAAATAAAACCTGAAACAGTGAAACAGTATGAACTGCAAAGTGTAATATTTATTAGTACAAATGAATGAAATATTTTATCTAGTTTTAATATATTTGTTTTTCATTTATTTTTAATTGGTAGGTTTTTTTTTTACTTTTAATAGCTTTATTGAAATATAATTTCCATAGCATAAAAATCACCCATTGTAAGCAATGTTTTTAAAGAAATTTAGAATTATCAATGATATTGTCATAGTGATGTAACGGGACAAATGGTAGTTATACTTGCGAACATAGCATAATGTGTAAACTTATCAAATCACTGGGTTGTACACCTGGAACTAATGTAACATTATGTGTCGACTATGTTCAAAAATAGATACATAGATAGATAAAATATAAACAGAACTTAAAAGAATAAAGAGTTCTGTAACCATAAGCACAATTTAGTTTTAGAACATTTCCATCACCCTGAAAGATCTCTTGTGCCCATTGCAATCAATCCCCTTTCTCACCCTCACTCCCAGGCAGCTATTGATCTGTGTTTCAAAATGTAGATTTGCCCGTTCTGGACTTTTCTTTTAAGTGGAATTATGCACTATGTAAGGTTTGCCTCTGGTTTCTTTCACATACCATAATGTTTTTTAGGCTCATCCATTTCTTAACATGTATCAGTAACATGTATTACTACGGAACTCTTTCTTACTGTCAAATAATATTCCATGTTACCACCTTTGTTAATCCATTCACCAGTTGATGACCACTCCATTGTTTCTACCTGTGGCTGTTATACACAAGGCTGCTATCGAGCACTTGTATACAAGTCTTTGGATGGACATATGTTTTCATTTCTCCTGCAAATACACCTAGAAATGGAATTTCTGGGTCATATGGTAAATTCGTATTTCAGTTTTTAAGCAAGTGTGTTTTTTGTTTTCAAAATAATGAATAAATTATGAAAACAAAATGTTACATCAGGGGTCTGACTTAATAGTTGCTTATATCTTAACTTTTACAGATATTTTGTTTTTACTATAATTCATCTATTAGTTACAAAATTATTACAAACAGAATTATTTTATAAGCTTATAACTAAGAGTCCAAGGTTTAAATTGATGTGTAGCTATGAAACTATTAAATTAGTTGTGCTTTTGTCCTTTTTTATGGTTTATAATTACTTTTATACATATATTTTTTTAATTTAAATGTATAATGTAACCCCACCACCCTCTCCCAACACCCCTCCCCCCACCCCCTCAGTTTGTTTTATGACATTAAGAGTCTCTTTATAATTACTTTTTGTTGTGTTTCCCTTCCATTTTTTTAATTTTATCTTTGTTTTAATTACTTTGTTTTACATTTTTAAATAGTTTAAGTTGTTGTGTTTATATATATGAAGTTCAACTTAAAAATCTATTACTGGGATGCCTGGGTAGCTCAGTTGGTTAAGCGGCTGCCTTCGGCTCAGGTCATGATCCCAGCATCCTGGGATCGAGTCCCACATCGGGCTCCTTGCTCAGCAGGGAGCTTGTTTCTCCCTCTGCCTCTGCCTGCCACCCTGTCTGCCTGTGCTCACTCTCTCTGACAAATAAATAAATAAAATCTTTAAAAATCTATTACTATTTATTTCATTTTATGAAATTTACTAAAAGTAGTATTATTAAATAGAGAAGGGGATGTGAAAAATTATTTACTTCAAATGCCAAATAAATTAAGTAAATTTGGCAAACTCTTAAGTAATTATTTGATGATCAAAAGCCACTTGTTCTGGAGCACCTGGCTGGCGCATTTGTTAAGCATCCGACTCTTGGTTTCAGCTCAGGTCATGATCTCAGTGTTGTAAGATCAAATCTAGTGCTGGGCTTCCTGCTCAGCCCAGAGTTGGCTTCCCCTCTGCTCCTTCCCATCCCCATCGCACTCTCTCTGTCCTGTCTAAAACAAATAAATAAATAAATCCTTTAAAAAGCTACTTGTTCCAAGGCGCCTCTTCTACTCTTCACCGACTTTGAGCACTGCCAGTTTTTCTTAATGAAAAGGAACCAGAGGACTATCAAGAGTGAGGCCAGATATTACAGCAGAGGGAAAATGGCATATTAGAAGTCAGGAAAGCCTGAGATAAAAAAGGATGTGTGAGGGGAAATGCCAGTGTAATGGTGTGAATCTGGTGGAAGTTACTGCCTGGCCCGGGGAAGTGAGGCCAGCGGATAGTGCCTAGCTGCTAACTCCTGCCTGTCTTCTTCAGCTGTAGAGGCAGCCCTAGCCACCATCCCTCCCATCTGGAAGTAGCTGTGTGATGTTGGAGGGAGGCAGATGCACAGAGTCCTGATTTTCAGCCCAACAGGGATAAATGGGACACTGGCTGTATGGCAGTTATGACCGCAGAGCAGCCTGACATGTTGGTGTATCACTGTTGTGCTTCTTCCTCTTTCCAGTCCTAAGTCTCCCTCCTTCCTCTAGTCCAGACACTTGAACCTCAGCTAAACAGCTAAACGGGGTGTAGAGGGTGCATAAGTGGGAGAAGGTGGCAGGACACTACTTTGCTGGAGCAGTCAGCAGAAAATGAAAGTGTCTTGCTTAAATTCAATGATCATTATGTTGAAGGACCTAATGGCCAATTGACTGTATCAATTAGGGTAAGTGACCCATGCTTGCTGCTATAATCATGAACCTTTAGAACACTCTGAATTTGATCTTAATGACAAGGGTAGTTTAAAAGTGGCCGAAAAGATGGCACCTATATATTTTTCCTGAAAAGGAACAACCAAAAACCTACTTGAGAAAATATCCTACCAAGATACATAAGTACACAAGAAAGGGGACATGGTGTAAGGATAGAAGAGAGTATTAGAAAACATTAAAATATAGCATATTAAGTGTAAATAATTGTTTAACAATATTATATCAGATTGTACATTTTAACAATATTTGAAAGAAAAGTAATTGCGCTCTCACATAATATCTTATTTAAAATAAGCTGGGTACAAAATCATAGATTATATTATTTTAAAAGATTTATTTATTTATTTGAGAAGTGGGGAGGGGCAGAGGAGAGGGAAAGAAAATCTTAAGCAGACTCCACGCTGAACATGAAACCCCATGTACGGTTAAATCCCATGGCCCTGAGATCACGAGCTGAGCCAAAACTTAACCAATTGCACCACACAGGCACCCCTATAGATTATATTTTTAAAAGGATATAGAAGGAGAGAACAATATGTTTCTAACATGAAATTACAACTCGTAAAACTTGAAGCTGAATAATAAAATACAGAATGATATAAATCAAAACTGGCTTTAAAAAAGGAAAATATTAACAGTAGCTAGATACTCCATCATACCTCTCAGTCCTTGTAAAATCAAGCAAAACAAAAATGAATAAAGATAAGTACAGAAAATGAGGACCCCTTGGGCAATAATGGCACACAGAACTCAAAACAACATAAAAATCAAGGAAAACATTTCTTTCCTTTTTTTTAATTGGTCTTTCAAGAAAAAGAGGAAGTTTGAAAGAAATTCAGTGACTCTGTGATGTCAGAAGAGACCACAGTATCTTTAGTTTTCTAGTTTGCTATTATCCCTCTGGCTAACTGCCCTCCTACCTTCAAGATTAAACACTTTTCATCCACACATGGAGATGTGGCAATGTCCTGGAGAAGGAAAGAGATAATTAACTCCTTATTCACCTCTCTCCTTCTCTCTCTCTATCTCTCTGTTTTTTGACTAAAGAAATCTTTAATAATCAAATAATCAAAATACCAACAGCAGATTTCTCTTCAACTTGATTACTCCATGAGCAGAAATAATTTTATTATTATACAATAAAAACAAATTAAGTATTTTGCTAATATAGTTAGGAAAATCAAACAAAATAAACTTCACAAAAGAAAGACTAGAATTAATAAAGAGGAAATAAGAAAATACTGATTTTTTAAAAACTGCAAAACAATAGAATAGATAAATAATCCTCATAGATTTTTGGCTAAAAATCAAACCAATAATAGATAAAACTATTAGTGTAACAAAAACATACAAGGGGCACCTAGGTGGCTCAGTCAGTTAAGCATTTGCCTTTGGTTCATGTCACGATCCCAAGGTCCTGGGATGGAGCCCCCTGTCTGGCTCCTTCCTAGTCTGGAGTCTGCTTCTGCCCCTCTCCCACTCATGTGCACATGCGCTCTCTGTCAAATAAATAAATTTTTTTTAAATGTATAAATACACAAAATTAGAAACAAAAATGGAGATATAACTGGGTTGTTGAACATTTATCTGAAGTATAAGAAGTACATAGCAGAATACATAAAATGAAAAAATACAGAAAAAATAGTGTTCCTTCTTCTTGCAATTGTTAGTTTAAAAACACAATGGCATAAGCTCTAGGGTGATAGGAACTCATAAATTTCAGTGAAATGTGGAAAATTTTATGATTACTTTGGAAGTCTGGACTATGTACTGAAACTGAACTTACACATTCCCAGCAATTCCAGGTCTAAGTACAGACCTAACAAAAATCTATATACCAAAAGACATATAAAGTATGTTCATAAAAACATTGTTTGTAGTAGTCTAAAAGTAAACACAAGCAAAATGCCACCTACTATAGAATGAATAAACTATGGCTTATACATAAAATGGAATTCTATTCAAGAATTTTTTTTTAAGATTTTATTCATCCATTTGACAGGCAGAGATCACAATCAGGCAGAGAGGCAGGCAGAGAGAGAGGAAGGAAAGCAGGCTCCCGGATGAGCAGAGAGCCCAATGCGGGGCTGGATCCCAGGACCCTGAAGGCAGAGGCTTTAACTCACTGAGCCACCCAGGCGCCCCTCTATTCAACAGTTTAAAAGAGCAAACTATAGCTAAACCCAACAAGAAATTAGAAATACAATGTTAATAAAAGCTAAACACAGGGCCTGCTTGGATGACTCCATCAGTTAAGCATCTTCCTTCAGCTCAGGTCATGATCTCAGGATCCTGGGATCAAGCCCCACATCTGGCTTTCTGCTCAGAGGGGAGTCTGATTCCCTCTCCCTCTTCCTCTCCCTCTCCCCCAGCTCGTGCCTGCTCTCTCTCTTTCTCTATCGAATAAGTAAAATCTTAAAAAAAAAAAGAAGAAGAAGCTAGACACAAAACCACGCATGTTCTATTACTCCAGCTGCATGATATTCATAATCAGGCAATTACATTTATAGTGATAAAAGTTGGGCTAGTGCTCACCCCACAGGGAGTTAATGATTAGAAGAGGGCCTGGGAGAGGTATCTGGGGTATCAGTAATGTTATCTGTCCTTATCTTGATGGATGCTACATGAGTATGTGTACATTTGATTGTACATTTATCATTTTGCACATTTATCTATATACATTAGACTTCAATAAAACAAAATTACTTAAAAGGGGCCTGGGTGACTTAATCTGTTAAAGCACCCTACTCTTGGCATCTCCTCAGGTCATGATCTCAGTGTTGTGAAATCAAGCCCCACATCAGGCTCCATACTCAGCACAGAGCCTGCTTGAGATTCTTTTCCCCTCTGCTCCTCCCCCATCCCCCTACAAATAAATAAATAAAATCTTAAAAAAAAATACTTAAAAAATTTCCAATCGACTTGGCTTCAAAATCTTCCACTACTTACTTCATGTATTGCCTTGGGTAAGATATATAACCTTTTCAAGCCTCAGTTTCCCCTTTCTGTATCTGGAATAATAATTGTTCCCCCTTCATGTGGTTGTTGTGGGGATTAAATAAGATCATTCATGTAAAATGCTCAGCATAGTGTTTGGCATCTAGATAGCATTGAATAATTGATGGTATAGTTGAGAATTATTAGCCATTTACTTATAGAATCTATAAGAAGGAAATGGCGACATTTAACTAAAGAATTTAAGTGACTTGAATATATTAAGAAATTACATGTTTATAGATAAAATATAGATAGATGTTTATTAATGTTATTTAACATTAAGAAATAAGTTCAGGAACATATAAAAAGCCTCAGTGTTTTACAGATGTCAATATTTCTCATTACTAAATAGCATATTGAGTCTTATTTGATAGAAGCATAAATGACATAATAATACTATATTATTTACAGGTATTGTTGTGAAGTGATCACCACAATAAGTCTAGTTAATATCCATCACCATGCATAACTAGAAATTCTTTTTTCTTGTAATAAGCACTTTTAAAATCTACTCTTAACAACTTCTACATGTATAATAGAGTATTGTTAACTAAAGCCATCATGTTGTACATTACACCCTCACTGGAATATTATTTTAATAAAAATTTCAAAATAAATAAAAAATAAATAAAAATTTCAAATGGCCTTTTTCAGGCAGTAAGGCAAAATTATTCTCAAACTAATTGAGACGGGTGGAAATAACCAATCAATGGTTGCATGTGACGGGAACCCTGCACAAGAATTATATTTTGGATTATTTTTCTGTTTTGCAGTGCCTAGCCCAATTCCCCAGTAATTTTCCAAACAAAAAGGAAAGAATATGAAGATAATAGTTATAATCTGCAAGATCACATGATCACTGCTGTTGCCTAAGTTCAGATAAACAAGAAATGATATACTGAGATAAACATTTGGAAATCTGGCCTTCCAAATTTGATAAGAATCAAATTTTGACAAAATACAGAAGTTGAAAAGAAGGGACTTTGGTATGTCTTTAATATGGATACCCACAAATCATTATTGAGACTTAAAAATAAGATACCTCAGTGGCTTAGTCAGTTAAGCATCTGTCTTCTGCCTTCAGCTCAGGTCCTGATCCCAGGGTCCTGGAATCCAGCCTCATATTGGGCTCTCTACCCAGCAGGGAGTCTGGTTCTCTCTCTGCCTCTCCCCCCAGACAGTGCACACAGGGGAGCTCTCTCTCTCACAAAAATGAATTAAAAAAAAAAAAAAAACTTGATAAAAAGACTTTAAAAAAATATCTTATGTGAAAAAAAAATATGTGAAGGAAATCTATTTCCAAATACAATTACAATTTACAATGGTGAAAATTTAAAGGCAATTTAAATGTTTGAAAATAAGGGGTTTAGTATGTGAATTGTTGTAATCTTCATAATTTACTGTAATCAATATTAGTAATAAAATTATGTTAAATTCAGCATTATTTACTAAGCTTAAGAATTTAATGACATGAAAATGTTACTGACATATTGCCAAATATAATGAGCAAATTCTAGGTATGAAAATATACATTTTGTAAATTGTGCAAAAACAGAAAAGGGCTAGGACCAGATAGAGTAAAATCCTTAAAACTAGCTGTTTGTGAATTGTGGAAGTATGAGGACATTTTTATTTGTGTTTTTTTTCTCTGTTTTCTGAACTGAACATGTATTACTTTGTTAATGAGAAAATTACGAAAATGTTCTTTACCTAAAGAAAAAGCAGAAAGCTAGGAAAACCACAGAATGACATCAGATGCTTGCCAGATTTCTGCCCATTGTGAAGTCTGGTCTTGTTCTTTTTTACCAGGCTTAACCTGGGCAAGTCATTTAACTGCTTTGTTTTTAAAAATGCAAAGTGGCTAGATCATTACATTAGTTTCTACCTAAGAACTGAAAAAATAAGCCTTTGAAGTTTTATATATTGCAATTCCCAGAAGGAGGCCCAATGAGACAAATGAGTCATAACATTTTAGATCTGCGAGAAAAAAACAAAGATACGAAAACACTACAGCTCATTCTCTTGTCTGAGAATACACTGCAAGCCAGTGGCAGAACTTCAATAAAGCCCTCATATCATTCACAATAACTAATATTTAAAGAACTATGCTTAATAATAATGTAACTACAAATTATTTTCAAATGTTCCTGCCTTGTTATTTTTTAATATGCAATTTTTCATCCAGTCCCTCAGCAAGTATTTAAGCGCCTCACGCATGCCTTATTCTAGGTTGCAAATTGGATCTGCAATGATTAGAGCATCTTCGGAGGATGATTAGTAAGGGAGCACCACACCAAACATAGTAGGTGCTCCAGGACATCCTCTCACATCATAGTGTAAGTCACAGACACCTGTGCCAACAGCTCCTTGAAAATAAGCAGAAGGTGCTAGGAGACTGGGTGCTGGCCACAGTCTGGCTCCCATTGTGGATTAACACTAAAACATGCATGATAAATTGATGTTAATCTTAATCTTAAAGATCCCTCAACTCTGTCTGATTTATTTGATACCCATTTTTAAGTTCCTGTTTTCTGAAACAAGTCCACACTAAGTCTTAAGATACATCTTTAGTATGAAATTGGTATTAATTAATAACATTAAATTTTTTGCTATCCACTTCAGATCATTAAAAAATTTGAAAGCCATCTTCCTGAATTCTTTTTCCTTTATACTTTGCCAACCAAGCCTTCAAAAGTACAGAAGAGCATCTTTCTTTGGCTTTTTAAATTCAGGGTATGTTATGACATGATCTTGGGATTTTGACTGTTCATTCTTATTTTGTAAATAATGGGAAAATATAAATTGTATTCAGCTATTATAATTGTTAATTTATCCATTCCAAATGGGTTTTTTAGAATAAATTACTTAAAATTATGAAATTGTATTAATTAGCATTATAATATCCTACTGAAATATTTCCCCAACACAGAAGACTATTGCCCCCAAAATAGTGTAACAACAACAAATAATTACTACTTGGTTTTCTAAAACTTATTATAAATCTTACATATTTCTCAATAATAGTCACTCACTAGAGAAGTATAAGAATTAACAAAATAAGACTTAGGCTATGGGATGTTAGATCTTCCACAGGAATTATTATTTTTATGTTTAGTGGACCTCTTTTTTTTTTCTTTTTTTCTGAACAATGACTTTTATTTGTCCAATAGTCATATTACTTTGTCACCTTTCTTTGGGAAATAGTTATATGTTTTCCAATTTTTTTACTTTTCTTTTTTAATTCTTAACTTTTTTGTGAATCTTATATACAAGAAGGCCTAAATAATGTAAATGTATAGTTTAAACAACAATGAAATTGTCACTTACAAATTCATCAGTTTAAGGAGTAATGAATGTCACCAATACCTGAGAGAGTTCTGTGCTCTCCTGTCTGATCACATTTTCCTCAGGTGCCACCAATACTGAATTCTGGATAAATCCTTCCTCATCTCTCTACAGCTTTAGAACACAAGCAAGTGTCCCCATACAACATAATATTTCTGAATTTTATATAAAAGGATTCGTAAGTATGTTTTCAAAGAGGACTTACTTTTTTCCTAATCCCACACCATAGATATTTGCCCAATGTTAATTGAAAATACATGTTCATCTTATGAATAGTCCAGAATTTATTTATCCATTCTATTAGCAGTGGGTATAGAGGTTCTTTTCTTTTTTTTTTTTTTAAGATTTTATTTATTTTTTTGTCAGAGGCAGAGGGAGCACAAGCAGAGGGAGCAGCAGGCAGAGGGAGAAACAGGCTCCTCGGTGAGCAGGGAGCCCAATGTAAGATTCGATCCCAGTATCTGGGATCATGATGAGAGCCAAAGGCAGACACTTAACTGAGTGAGCCAGAGAAAGGTTCTTTTCAGATTTTTGCTGCCATGAACAATGCTGCATGAAATCATTGATCCCATCTTCTAATATCTAAATTCTAGTATCTGAGATTAACCCATGATAGATAGCATTTGGACAAAGGGTTTTTAGGTATCTTAAGGATGTTGTCCAAATGCAGACTAATGCATTAGCTTCCTATTACTGTCATAACAAATTAGCACTTAGTGGCTTAAAACAACATGGTTTATTAGCTTATGTTTCTGGAAGTCAGAAGTCAGTAGTCTAAAATCAAGGTGTTAGCAGAACTATGTTTCTTTGTGAAGAAATAATGAAGGATCCATTTTCCTGGCTGTTCCAGCTTCTAGAGGTTGCCCACATTTCTTGGGTCATGGCTCGCTTCCTTTTCCAGGCCAGCAATGGCCATTTGAGTCTTTCTCACATTGTATAGCTCTGACACTCAGATTCTCCTGCTTCACTCTTCCACAGTTAACACCCTGTGATTACACTGTGCTCACCAGGATAATCCAAAATAATCTCCATATTTTAAAGTTATCTAATTAACAATCTAACCTGCTACCTTAATTTCCCTTTGACATATAACATAACATATCCACAAGTCTGGGATTATGATGTGAACAAATTTAGGAGGGCATTATTCTGTTCACTGTAGAAAAGTCCTAAAAGAATTATGGATATGGCTGTGGGATGTGAACTCCAATAAGATTCATAGAAAACCTTCAATGCTCTCAAAAGAATAGAATTAATGAAAGCAAAACTGTGCCCCATAGGGGTAATGAAGTTAAGACAGAAAATTTAACACTTGTTTTTCAGAAACCTGCCTTCCCCTTAAGCTGTTGTTCCTTTCCACACCAAACTATCAAATCCACTAAGCTATTTCCACAGAGACCTGGGTGACACAAATAAAGTCACTGATAATTGCTCCAACCTATAAACAAAAAAGGTCCTGCCTCTTTCCCTGAGATAGCCAGCCCCAGAGCCCATCCAGTTTGCACCAGCTCTCAGCATGCACACAACCCCTCTCCTTGCCCTACAGATGACCTTCTAATGTCAGGGGCCAAATTTTGCCTCATTTTAATGTTAAGTTCCACCCCAAAATAAACACAAGATATATGCTACATATGCATCTGCCTAGTGTGCATGCTCTCTTTCCTCATGAATAGTTATAAATTTTGCCACCCTTTTCATCAATATGTATGTAATCCCAGCCCCTGTGATTATGAAAACCTGTTCTCTCAGTCGGATGAGACAGATTTGAGCCAGGCTCCTGTCTCCTCATTTGGCTGCCTCTTGAATAAACCCTTTCCTTGCTGCACACTCCAGGTCTTAGTGCTTAGCTTTGCTGCGTGTCGGGCATATAAGCTTCGGTTCAGTTACAAAAGTATTACCATTTTAGAGCTAAAAGGCACTGAAACTATTCAAAATGAAAAGAGGTGTCTGGACCCCTAACTTTTCTGTAGGCAAGGGATAGACTCAGAAAACTACTCTGTGGTAAACAAGAGACTTTCTTGTGGGAAAAGAAAGTTCAGTTGGAGAAGTCAAGAACCCAGAAGACATATAGATCCCAGGAAATATAACTGAGCTTTGATAAGACACATTCTTTGCATCCAGAGTACAAAGCCTGGACAACATATTCTCAGCCAGACTTCAGAGGTGCTCTGGCATTGTGACTGCTAGGTGCCTCCCATTTCTCCCTCTCTTGGACAAGAGTGTCTATTATGATTGTCCTGTTCCTGTTTCACCCACCACTTCATATTGGGTGGACAAGGTAAGAAAATAGGTATCTTTAATTTACAGAACTCAAGATTAAGAGGAGCTACATCCAAGATCTGTCTGGCTCTGAACCTGATGCAATTCACAAAATCATGAACTTCAAGTCTGATGAGATTTGGGGGACTTAAAAGGGAGTAAGTGTATTTTGCACATAGGAGATATGAGAACCACTGGTACCAGAAAGTAGATTGTGGTAGATCACTACAGGAATGGTCCTCAAAGAATCACACTTCCCAGCATCCACATTCTTATATGTTTCCCTCCTATACTGACCCTGTGCTGAGCTACATGAGTTTTTTTGGCCAATCGGACGTCACTGAATACAACACACATAGAAGCTTGATAAGCAATTGTGTATTAGGATTTGCACTCCAAAAAGCTGCTACCATCATGTGAGAATGTCCTTTCCAGCCTCCTTAGGAATGAAAGATCACATCAAGAAGTTCAGCCATTCAGCTGAACCCCAGTCATCCCTCGGCTAAGTGCAACCAAATATGTAAGATTAATCAAGACTCAGACAATTATAGAATTATGAGAGACCATACAGAGCATTTGTGACAATGTGGAGTTTGGAGTCTATTCTTTTCATAATATAAAACCATCAGAAAGATTTCCCATTAAACAGAGAACTGATGTGATCTAATTGAAGTTTTGAAAAGAGACAATACAGAAGACCTGCCATATAAATAATAAGTTAGGGGCACTGAGTGTCTCAGTTGGTTAAACATCTGACTCATGATTTTGGCTCAGGTCATGACCTCATGGATGGTGAGATCCAGCCCCACCCACATTAGGCTCCATGCTGAGTGGGGCATCTGATTGGGATTCTCACCCTCTTCTCCTATCCCCATTCTCTTTCACAAATAAACAAATAAAGCTTAAAAAAATGAGTTATAAGAATAGGAGAGAAGGAGACTAACTGGAAGACAGTTTTATATAATTCAGGTATAAGATGATGGAGTCTTGGACTAGTGTGTTGATAGAGAAGGAGATATAAAATGGTAGCTATATTTTAGGGAAGTTAAAGACATAATTTCCTGCATCCTTTGTGTTTTTCCTCTATTACACAGTATTCTCTTTATCTGTGTCCACACAAGTCAACTCTTTAAAACCTCAATAACTGAAAACCATGTCTTCACTTTTTCTCCTAAAAGAAAGCTCATGGCCAAATTTCTGATCAACCTTGGAGGTTATAGCATGTATATCTGTGTACTACCTTCCCCCTTCCCTCTCAACCATTTCTCATTTCTATCCTTGTTTTCTCTGGCCTAATTTCTTATTTTGCATTAGATTTCCCCTATTGTGAAAGTGGTCTCAAAATCTGTATGGAATCAGGAGATGTATAAATCTGTGTATTAAGTAACTCCACATAAGTCTAGATACCAAGGTTGTTTTAATCTTTGGCTGGGAATTATGGGAGAGATACTGGACTGAGATTGGCATGAAGTAGGCTGGACCCAATTATTTTCCACCTGTTTGCTTGAAATGGCTCCAAGCACAGGAGGTGAGCAGCCCCTCTCACATGGAGACAGTTTTGTAGCAAGACATGGATCGAGGACAGGCAGTAGCCAAAAGTTACTGTCTTAATGTAGCTTTTCTTCATTATTCTTTAAACTTCCATAAACTGCAGTAAAAAATTACATCTGGTCTCAATGTGTGGAAAATTAAGGAAAAAGAGACTATCCCAAGGGAATTAGTGTGGGTTTTTTTGTTTTTGTTTTCATTTTTCCCTCCAAGACCAAGGTGATGGTCACTCTGGTGACTAATGATGGAAGACAGTTTTCCAGAAAATACCAGATTCACAAGAAAAACTAGTTGATTACCTGGAAGAAAATAAGACAAGAGGACAGGAACACAGCAGGTTAGGAGTCTGTTTTTAAGCACATATAAACCCGCAGCCTGAGGAATTCCAGCTAGAAGACATTTTGTGGAGGTTAACCTCTGAAAATAAAACTAGTAGATGTTCAGATAATTGTAATTTAAGTTAGACGCTAAGAAGAAAGACTAGAGAAGGAAGAGGGAGCAAGGACAAAAAGGAAGAAGAGGAAGAGGAAGAAGAGGAGGAGAAAGAAGGGAAGGAAGAGAGACAGGAGTTGTAAATCCATTTATACCTATCTATTCCATGCCTCTGTATAAACACTGTTCTCATTTGTCAATGTTTCTGTGTGGGGTTTTTTTTCCTGTATATTTTTTTGCAAATGAATGCCAGCCTAGATATTTCAAAATGAATTATGACTCTTTGTGCACTTAAGTCCTCAACCCTGCCCTTTTGATTTATAAGTGAGAAACACAGACCTGTGTAGAATAGAATGACATGATCAGTACACCCCAAGGTCATTGTTCTTTTTTGAAGAGGCAGCCTTTGATATAAACAAATTTGTAAAGCAAAGCACAGATATTTTTATCTGCCAGATCCAATGTAGTAATTTAATAGCTATGATATTATTTAAATAAATAAAGCCTGCAAAAAATAGTATTTTAAAGCCATTAGTTTCAGCATTTAGTTAGAAAATAACATCGAATCTGACAGAAACAATGATCTGGGATTTGTTGAAAATTATTTTCTCCTTCATGGGAAAAAGTTTTGCCTAGTGTCTGCTATAAGCAAAGAGAAAGACATAAGAATCAATGAGGATTTACCCATTACTATTACAAATATTCCACAAATATATACCACATTATTTCTGTGTATATATTCATGCCTATATTTTTCCTTCTTTGCCAGACAGTCCCTTTTCTTCAAAGGAAAATTCATCTTCCAGCACTACCATGACAAGATCTTACAAACTTTTTGTAAGCTTTATTTATTTATTTTAGAGAGAGAGTGCAAGAGAGCAAGGGAGAGGGGGCAGAGGGAGAGGGAGAGAAACAGACCCCCTGCTGAGACAGAGCCCTAAATGGAGCTCCATCTCATGATCCTGAGATCATGACCTTGAGTCAAAACCAAGAGTCAACTTGGTTACTCAACTGATTGAGCCACCCAGTCACCCCTCTTCATAAATTTTTCAGCTCCAATTGAATTGCTTTTACTCTCTTGAATACCACACAATCTTTATACCATACTTAATTACGTACATTTTTATGGTGTTCATTGTTCATATGAGCTTGTTATTCCCCCCCAATGTTACTGAAAGATCTGTGATGGTAATACCCAAGTCTTAATATGTCTTATTGACCTATATTGAACATAAACCTATACTGTACTATAAGAATTAAATATTATTTTTTAGTTTTTTTTAAAACCAGAATACCAATGTATATATTTCATTGTTAAAAAAAATAATAAAACCTGTCACAGGTACCAATATAATCAGTCACTTGACCAATCCCTCTCCCCAGAACAACAATGATAATAGTGACAGGTACTATTTGGTGAATGCTCACTACCCTGAACGCTGGTTAGCACTTCATATAGGTTAGCTCATTCAGTCCTCAGAACAACCCATGAGTTGGTCACTATTATAATTTTTGTTATCACTGACACTTGGAAATTTACCTAATAGTCAGGTAATTTTAAAATTAACTTATAAGGATAAGTAACTTTGACATACCCTGATGTCACTACAGCATCCTATTTCCCTAGGTGGAGAGCAGGATGACCTAACCCGATTCTTCCAATCAGAAAGCCAAAAATTAATGAGTTACACATATAAAACAGAACAAAGATCTAAAACCTAATGGCTAATGACAACAGGAAAAGATGACCTGATACCTCTAACACTAGAGAAAGGTTTAGCAATGAGAGTAGAATATTCAGTCTATTTCCACCTACCCCTGTTGATGCCTACAGTGGAATGTCTTTGCCATTCAATACTTACTATCAGCTAATAATTTGTGAGAAGTGAGTGAGTAAGAGAAAAAGGATAAAGGAATCTATTTAATATTTAAAATTGTTTAAATGGCAAAAAAATATTTTTAAAGGAATTGAAGTCACATATTGGGAAAAAACAATATCAAGATACTGATGTCAAATGGAACATGTTCAGAAAAAATAAAAGGAATTACTAAGCATTCCTGTCATGGCAGAGCAGAGGACAGAAGAAAAAAAATACACAGGTGTGGCATAGTAGTGAAAAGCTGAAATCTAAAACCAGACTGCCAGGTTCAAATTACCACTCTACCACTCGCTGTCAACACGATTTTGCACGAGTGATTTAACCTCTGTGGGCCTCTGTTTCCTCATTTATAAAATGGGAATAATTATAATACCTACCTCTTAGAGTTTCTGTGAAAAGAAAATATATGTAAATTTCTAGAACAATATCTAGAACAAAGTAAGCACTACTAGTTATCTGTTATTTACATTGCCTTGCATCTTTAAAATTTAACCATGTTTTCATTTAAAAACATTTTTTTAAAGATTTTATTTATTTATTCGACAGAAAGAGAGAGATCACAAGTAGGCAGAGAGGCAGGCAGAGAGAGAGGAGGATAAAAATGTTTAAAGATATATCAAGACCATCTTAGATCACTAAACAATATGGGAATCTAAGTTGGGTTTTGTCTGAAATTTCCTAAAGCTTCCTTTTAGCCATGAAATTATACCTCTCTCCAAAATAATAAATTAAAATAAATAAAATAAAGCTTTTTCACCATTTATAAGATTTCTTTTAAACAAATATTATCCTTTCCTCTCCTAATGAATGATTTTAAAAGGTGAAAATACAGGTTTTAATCAGGTTTGCTGACTAGCTGCCCAACTTGGACTACATGGGTGACTTTCCTGGTAGCACAGCTTGAAATAGATTGCTTACACTCCAGTTCTTCATCTCCACGGTTGTTTGAAGATGCCCTTATGCTTTCTTAAGACTTTCCTTGATGTTTAATTTTTTTTTATTACCAAATTTAAGCTAGATAAGATTAATGAACATTCAAACGCCAGAAGAAGGAGCCAGATTTTAGCAGTTGTCTTAGCTCGGGCTCCATAACAAATACCACAGACAAGGTGGCTTCACATAGACTTATTTTCTCACAGTTTTGGGGAATGGATGTTGGAGATCAAGGTGCCAGCATGGTCCCGTTCTGTTGAGTGCTCTCTCCTGGCTTACATGGCTTACATGCGTCCTCAAAAGCAACCCGCCGTCTCTTTCTAAAGACACTAATCCCTTGACTTCGTCTAACCATAATTGCCTTCCTAGAGCCCCATCTCCAAATATACTTCAAGGATTAGGGTTTAAACATGTGAACTTGGGTGATGAGCACAACCATTCAGTCCCCATGGGGGTAAACAGAGCAGAAATTAGGACTATTTAAATCATGTATGTTATTGATCTTAGACTGGTAGACAGAGCTTAGTTCTTTTATGTCACTATTCTGAGAAAGACCAGCTAATTAGCTGACTCCATGTAGTGATATTTGATAGTAAGAGAGAACATAGAAACCCTATTTTGAAAATCTAGGAACAGATAAGAAAAGCAAAATCTTAAAAGTGGACTAGGCTCTATATACAGAGACTATTTTGGAAAACACTTCATTTATGTGTACAATAATGTACACCTACATGTTCAATTTTAAAGTTAAAAAATTCAAGTGCTGTCTATATATGCTTTTTGAAAAATCACAAAGGAATTTAAGGAGCTTAGCTACATATTGTTATTCCAGGTTACTTGCAATTTCAAATTACATAAAGTCAAACAAAACCCTTTAAAAAATAAAAATCTTTAAACATTTAGAATGTTAACATTTAAAATATTTTACTTCAGAAAGAACATGAGAAATCATACTATTTACTTAACATGTCTTAGTGATTAAAAACAAATGCATATCAACCTCACATTATGAAAATCATAATGATTCTAGGATCTTTAAGTGTCATGTGTATTATGAGTTAGAGCCACATCACTTTTTATAGGAACACATTTCTCAATCATAATGGCATAATGGAAATAAGCGAGAGAATATAGTCCAATATAGACAGAGTAATTTTACACACAACTTTTCCAATAATTCCTCTAATATAAAACATGGAGTTAACATATAACCAGAAGCAATCAAGTCACTGTGGTATCATACAGTGCTTCCCAGATGTTAAATCATTAGGCCAGTGCCAATCCAGAAAAGAGTCCTCCTCACCATGTGTATAAATAAGAAATGTGAACAAGGAATTGAGTTATCATCATAAGGCTAAATATATTCAGTTATAGAAACATATCAATACAAACTAAAAACTCAATATATTCAGTTTATTCTGAGGTTATAATTGATAATTTTAAAAAATATCCTTAGTTATATGAAGGACTTCAAATTACTCTGACATTTTTAAGACCTGTGAAATACAAAATTATGGGAATCTTTGGTATAATAGAAAGTGCAAATGGTTTGGTGGTCATATAGACTGGATTCAAATCCCAACTCTACGACTTGTGATTTGGATGATTTGGGATTAATAATTTAAGAGCTCTCATCCTTAATTTTACATCCCAAAATGGATTTGGGAGTTACTACCTCAGAAAGTCCTTTTAAGGATTATGTGATATTATATTTAGAATGCACTTACCATAGGCCTGTCAACAGTCCCTTAATCAACCAAGGCTACTATTGTTGGAGTGTTGGTTGAGTGGAAGTAATAGTAGCAAAGATAGTAGTATTAACAGTCATGGCTTTTTTATTATTGTTGTGGGGGAAAAAAAGCAAAACTTTTTTGTTGCTAGTCACAACTCTAGAATTCTAGAAATAAAAACTGAATATAACATTCTTTCTCAATCATGTAGCTCTTTTTGTCAATTAATGCTATGGCCAGTCACTGTTGCACACATGAATGCGTTGTGACTTCTGATTAACTCTTTCCAAATAAGTTCAACTCATATCAGGAGATTAAGCTAACTCATATGTGATTAAGCTAAAACATATGTGATGTTGCTTTCTGCTCTCCGTGCAGTTTCAACTGTTAAACCCACACCAGCTGCTTTCATAAACCAGCAGTTCTAATCAGCCAGTATCACTCCTCGAGGCACATTAGATTATAGGAAGAATGCGATAAACCAACACAAATTTTAGATTTTCAGCAGATTTATTTCAATTTCTAATCAAACTCATTCCCAGAATTTCCCCTGACCACTCTTGGGCAAAGAGATTTAAAGCAAAGAAAATTGCGTTCAGAGAATGAATAGATGAAGATTTTGTGCTGACAATCCCAAACCATTTCCTTTTGTTTCAGAACTCCTCAAAATGATTACCTCATCATCTCCATAATTTAAATAATGTTTAAAAACCACCTGTCTCTCGGTCCAAAATATAAACATGACAAAAGATCAAGAAAATACCTTGCAACTTGCAAAATTATTGAGATTCCTTATGAAGAGAAAATAATTTGCTTGATTCTGAAGACAGTGACAATATTTTACACTATTATAAGATTTTATCCAAAAATAATAATAAGACTTAGATAATAATTACTATGTTGTAAGCACTATTTTCCAAGCATTTAACATGTTTTGATTCATTTAAGGTACACAGAAAAATCTGAGAAATGGATGATATTTTTATACCCTATTTTTCAGATAAGAAAACTAAGGCATAGGAGGTTAGGTGTCTTGAGATGGTCAATGGTAAAGCCAAGGTTCAAATGCAACAGTTTGTCTCCTTGACAGCTCACACTTAATACTTATTTTTATAATGCTTTAAGAACTATAAAAACAAGAATGACCTTCAGAGATTATCTTAATCTAAAAGATACTGAAGTGATTATAACTCTCATTTTCTTTTTTGTATATCAACAAGATAGTTTTAAAAAAATCAGTGTTATCGGTCCCACTAACAGACATTACAAACAAAACCACTCCTTAATAAAGTAACTTAAACTTACTTAAAATTTCAACTTTCTAATTTCATTCTCTCTCCTGTCTTCACTCTTGTCTTCCCTATCTTTTCAAAAGTCTTCGAGTGTCTGTTTCCAATTTCTTCTATGTTCCTACTCTGAATTGTCTTCTTGTGTTTGCTGGTTTACAATTGCTATTGATGTATTTTTTTCTGAAATAATAGAAAATAGTAGTTTGTTCCAATTATCCGCCTCTCAGTAAGTGTGTTTGTTTATTTAGCTTAGATTTACTGGTGAATTTTAAAATTTTAGAACGTCTAAATGAAAACCCAGGTCATCATTCCTGAAAAGTATGAGATACTGAAAGAAGAAAATACCATCTCTTTGCTACTTTCCGTGTTCACTCCAACCTCTACTCTTACACCAATCCTAACCCCATCTCAGGGAATACATGAGCTAACTCTTCATGTATCTTTTTAAAACACAAATACAGAAAAAGAAGAAAAAAGAAATAATTTCTGTGTTTGCATTGCCATTTTATCCTGAATATTTGAAGATGTCTGGCTAATACATGCACTTGACTCAAGTAAAAACACTCTGGGTAAATATATATCCTATTCAGAGGAAAATTAATCAAAGGAAGCTTCCAATTCAAAAGAAGGGCCACATCTCTAATACGTAGATCACATGAGGATGGACATGTTTAGGTGAGAAAATACCTAGTCTTCCCTTATGATATAAAGCGACAGTGTGCAAAAGCATTTACTGATTTTCATCTGTTAAATTCATTATCTTACATAATAGTCTTTCCAGGTAAATCAGTAGAGGGACGTAAAATTGCATGAATTTGTTCACCAGGTTGTAAATGTGCCAGAGTAGCTGTTTTTCAGGTATCTGAGTTGACCCAAGAGCTGAATGCTCACTTGTGTTAGTAAGTAATGAAATACTCGTGCCTGGACCTCACTCTGGTCAGGTGCCAAACTAATTATCTATTACCCGATATTATCCAGAAGTGCTCTTTACATTCTTCTGCTGCAAGCAGGTAAAATACTTAATCCTTCCTCCAAATACACTAATCCACAATCATCCCAGATAAAAATAAAACTAATAACGGTCATAATTTTAAAGCCAATTGCCACATAAGGTCACTGACAAAGTCTTGAGGCATTGCTAGTGACCAAGTGAAACATTGGTATTGTCATTTCTTATACTTGGAAGCAGTATATGAAAAGAGAGGAGGGAACAAAACAATAAGATTAATTGATCCAGCAATATGACAACTGACAAAAGAAGAAAAGGTCTTCTTATGTTGTGTTCTTCCTTTGTTATTAAAAAAATAGTTCAAGCTTACATAATTGGGAGTGAGGGAACAGGAAGAGATTTGAATCGTGTGACTTATACTGCCTTTTTCACCCTCATTCCACTAAATAGCTGTTTCTTCTTATGCCGCACTGAGTACAGCTATGTTTAAGCCATTATAAAATTATAAATAGTACTTATACAAAAAGAATAAATTCTGAAGAGACCCAAACAAGCCGGCTATTTATTTGCTTACTTATTAATGAAGAAATACATGTTATCTCTCTCTTTCTTAAGTGTAATAAACTTGGAGCAAATGTGAATACTGGAAATATACTGTAAGTTACACTTAGCAGTTTTCAAGGCAGTATCTAGGAGAGCCTTTGTGGTGCTTGGATTATACTGAACAAGATTGATCAGGTCCCTTATGGATGTGTCAGTTAGTCATAATTCCTTATGGACCATATGAGGTGCTTGTTAGCACATGAATTTTACATCTTCCTAAATTAAACATCCTATTTTATTTTAAATACAAAGTATTTTCTGTTGTTTCTCTTGTACAAGAACTACTTGATTTCCCAGTCTTTATTTTTTAATCTCTTACACATGTATTGATTTAATCCTAAATACCAAGTAATATTACATAATACTGTACAACTCCGGGCTTGCAAGTAATCCCTCTAATGATTCAGTTGAACTGGAGACTTGAATAATAAAAACAGACTTAAAGGCATTAAGAGATGGAAGGAATGATACATTTATCAGCAATTTAACCAATTTACTTTGCTAGGTGATGTCTAGGGATGGAAAAATGATATTTAAGATGGATTTTACTTTTGTTTTGTGAGTTTGCGTCATTTTTCAATCCACAATATTCATGCTCCAGACAAACCTCATTGGCTACCACATCACCACTGCACAAAACTATGTGTCATTTTTAATGCAGTTTTTATCAATACAAATTTTCTTTTAGAGTGGCAGTAAGAAAGAAGTACATACCATCCAAGTAAATGAGTAAATCCTAGTTAATCATTTTTTAAATAAACTTAAAATGTGAGTCATATTTAAATTTAATTTTTTGAATATAGAGGTACTGTTAAAGATACATGGTAGGGGTTGATTGCAGGCAGCTTATGAAAAAAAGACTCGATAGAGAATCCCAGAGATGGACCCTCATCTCTATGGTCAACTAATCTTTGACAAAGTAGGAAAGAATATCCAATGAGAAAAAAGACAGTCTCTTCAACAATGGTGTTGAGAGAATTGAACAGCCACATGCAGAAGAATGAAACTAGGTCATTTCCTTACACGATACACAAAACTAGACTCAAAATGGAAGACCTAAATGTGAAACAGGAATCCATCAAAATCCTAGAGGAGAATACAGACAGCAACCTCTGTAAACTCAACCACAGCAACTTCTTACTAGACACATCTCCAAAGACAAGGGAAAGAAAGGCAAAAATGAATTAACTGGGACTTTATCAAGATGAAAAGCTTTTTCACAGCAAAGGAAACAGCCAACAAAACCAAAAGGCAGTTAATAGAATGGGAGAAGGTATTTATAAATGACATATCAGTTAAAGGGCTAGTATCCAAAATCTATAAAGAGGTTATCAAACTCAACACCCAGAGAACAATAATCCAACCAGGAAATGGGCAGAAACATGAACAGGCATTTCTTGAAAGAAGACATCCAGGGACGCCTGGGTGGCTCAGTGGGTTGGGCCACTGCCTTCGGCTTGGGTCATGATACCGGCATCCTGGGATCGAGTCCCGCATCAGGCTCTCTGCTCAGCGGGGAGCCTGCTTCTCCCCTCCCCTCTCTGCCTGCCTCTCTGCCACTTGTGTGATCTCTGTCTGTCAGATAAATAAATAAAATTTAAAAAAAAAAAGAAAGAAAGAAAACATCCAAATGGCCAACAGACCCATGAAAAAATGCTCAACATTGTTCAGCATCAGGGAAATACAAATCAAAACCACAATGAGATACCACTTCACACCAGTCAGAATAGCTAAAATTAACAAGTCAGGAATGACAGATGTTGGCAAGGATGCAGAATAGGGGAACCCTCTTACACTTTTGGTGGGAATGCAAGCTAGGGCAGCCCCTCTGGAAAACAGTATGGAGCTTCCTCAAAAAGTTGAAAATAGAGCTACCCTATGACCTAGCAGTTGCACTACTGGGTATTTACACCAAAGACACAAATGTAGTGATCTGAAGGGGCACTGCACCCCAATGTTTATAGAAGCAATGTCCGCAATAGCCAAACTATGAGAAAGAACCCAGATGTCTATCAACAGATGAATGGATAAGATTTGGTATATTTTTTTTTTACTTTATTTAAGCTTTATTTAAACATATGATGTAACCCCACCACCCTCACCCAACCCTTCTTCCAAGATTTGGTATATTTTTACAATAGGATACTACTCAGGCATCGGAAAAAAAAATGAAATCTTGCCATTTAAAATGATGCAGATGGAACTGGAAGGTATTATGCTAAGCAAAATAAGTTAGTCAGAGAAAGACAATTATCATATGCTCTCATTCACATTTGGAATTTAAGAAACAAAACAGATGAGCATAGAGGAAGAGAGGAAAAAATAAAACAAGATGAACTCAGAGAGGGAAACAAACCAAAACAGACTCTTAATCATAGGAAACAAACTGAGATTGCTGGAGGGCAAGTAGGTAGGAAGATGGGGTAACTGGGTAATGGGCACTAAGGAGGGCATATGATGGAATGAGCAGTGGGTATTATATAAGACAGATGGGATAACTGGGTAATGGGCACTAAGGAGGGCATATGATGGAATGAGCAGTGGGTATTATATAAGACTGATGAATCACTGACCTCTAACACTGAAACTAATAAAACATATGTAAATTAATTGAATTTAATTTAAAAAGGAAATATGGGATAGGAAAAGAAAAGAAAAGAAAAAAGGACTCATAATAACCCACTCTTCTAAAGAAGTAGAAAATCATATAGTTTCATGATAATGTTTTAGTATATAAATTTCAGTTGTAACTTAATTGGTTCATTCAATATTTCCTAAATATCACTTTTCCTTCAGACACTATATGTCAAGGCCTTGAGTCTGTAACAGTGAATGAAACCCAGAACAGTGCACCACAAAAGTAAATGTATGTTGTCAGTCAATAGAAAAACGACATAAGAAACAAAAATGGTGACTATACTTACTGTGGTGAGCACTGACTAATGTATAGAATTGTCAAATCACTATGTTGTACACATGAAAGTAATATAACATTATATGTCAACTATACTTTAATGATAATTTTTTTAAAGTAAGTGCAAAAAAGTTGGAGTCAGGAAAGAGGAAATATTTGGGTAGGGACATCAGCCTTTCCTAAAGGAGGAAGCATTCAAATTGAAGCTTGAAAGGTGGTTAAGATTTCAACAGAATTAGAGAGAGGAGGGCTTTCTCTGGAAGTAATGATTAACAGTGTGTGCAGAGGCAGGAGGTAAGAATTCAGGAAGTCTGCAAGTAAACTAGGGAATTCTCTTGTGGTATTGTGTATAGATTCATATAGTTCTTTGTGCCTCTCAGATGAGATTGTAGGTTCAGTGATGTCTATGCAGTTTGGAAATTTGGGAAGGTCCTCCATTTCTTCTTCTTTATAAATTATTTCTCAGTTAATTTTTCTTTTCATCCTCACAAACATATCAGCAAGGACCAATCCATTCTTGCCCTGCTCCAATCTATTTTCCTCATAGCAGCAGCCAGAGAAAAAGATGTGAGCATCTGCTCTGCTTAAAATTTATCAGTGTTTTTGGTGCACCTGGGTGGCTTTCAGTTGGTTAACTGTCACACTCCTGATTTGGGCTCAGGTCATGACCTCAGGGTGGTGAGATCAAGCTCAGCATTGGGCTCCACACTGGATGTGGAGCAGAGCCTGTTTAAGATTCTCTCTCAGGGCACTTGGGTGGCTCAGTCGTTGAGTGCTGCCTTTGGCTCAGGTCATGGTCTCAGGGTCCTGGGATCTAGCCCCACATCAGGTCCTTGCTCAGCAGGAAGCCTGCTTCTCCCTCTCCCACTCCTCCTGCTTGTGTTCCCTCTCTCTGTCAAATAAATAAATGAAATCTTAAAAAAAAAAAAAAGTTCTCTCTCCCTCTCTTTAAACAACAAACAACATCAATGTTTTGTTTTTTCACAGTTCCTGAAATAAATAAAATCTAACAGAGTTTTCTCTGACTCAGATCCTCTGAAAAAGTTCTTCCCTCTTTCTAAAAACTTCTAAATTTTCCACACTAGTTAGCATCATTCAGGTACCAGCTAAATGTCAGTTTCTCAATGATTTCTTTCCTGACTCATCTAATCTAAATAGACTTTCTTCTGTATTCTCTCTTGTGATGCCTGATACTTTTTCTTCCCTTTGTTTATCATGACCTGCTATTAGGAGAGAGGAACCCTCTGAACTAATCAAGTTGGAGCAGTTCTGAACAGTGAACCAGCCCTGGGAAGGAGGTCTGACAAAGGAGAGGTCTAACATCCAGGTGTGCTTCCATTCCATAACACCAGTATAAGCAATGTTACCATGCAGTTCTAGAGATGCTAAACCAGGCTCAGAACCTCAAGTTTTATTATCTCTGTCTCCATCTCTGTCTCTGTCTTAAATTTCATTTCTTTCTAAATAGCCTGGCTGGGGACGCCTGGGTGGCTCAGTTGGTTAAGCAGCTGCCTTCAGCTCAGGTTATGATCCCAGCGTCCTGGGATCGAGTCCCACATCGGGCTCCTTGCTCATCGGGGAGCCCGCTTCTCCCTCCACCTCTGCCTGCCACTCTGTCTGCCTGTGCTCCCTCTCCCTCTCTCTCTCTCTCTCTCTCTCTCTAACAAATAAATAAATAAAATCTTTTTTAAAAATTAAAATAAATAAATAAATAAATAGCCTGGCTGGATTTTTATAAATTTTCAAAAACCAGGTTTTGGTTTATTTTATCTCTTTAGTTTTTGACCTTTTTTCCCTATTTACTTGAGTTCAAGTTCATATTTCTTTCTTTCTTCTAATTTACTCTGTGTTTAATGTTCTCTTTTTTTTCCAGATTTTTTTTTTGGAAGCTTAGATCACTGAGAAATGCTTCTACTTCAATTAGAAATATTTACTTGCTCCTTTCCCTTGTAATTTTTTTCAAAAAAAATTTTGTAAAGATTTTATTTATTTATTTGACAGAAAGACAAAGTGAGAGGGAGAGGATAAGCATGGGGAGTGGGAGAGGGAGAAGCAGACTCCCTGCTTAGCAGGGAGCCCAATGCAGGGCTCTATCCCAGGGCCCTGGGATCATGACCCAAGCCCTTCAAAGGCAAATGCCTAACCGACTGAGCCACCCAGGCTCCCCCAAAATGTTTAAGAAAGAAAAAAATCTGTCAAATAAGATACCAAAAGGAAAACTAAATTCAATAGCATTATATAATTATGATCCCATCGATACTGTATTGATGAAAAGTGTTTGATCATCAGTTGGACTTCTTTAAATACATGATTCTATATATAAGTGAGATAAAACATGTTTTTCTAAGTTACACCTTCAAAAGTAAGACATTGATTAATAGCTACAGGAAAGAAAAAAAATGAATAATTCTGACATGTTTAACGAGAACGCTTGTGCTTTCATTTTCAAAATGCACCACAACTGCAAACTGTGCCAAGTGGCACAAGTTCCTACAGACTGGTGTCTGGAGTCCAGCAAAATGTGCTGTTTTCTCAAAGCTACCATCAGTTTGTAAGGTGTTGATATGCTGGGATAACTACTGAGGCAAAAAGAAAATCTGGATTAGTGTTTTATTTATCCCTTTATTAAACATCAGTTATGTACATGGCACTACATGAAGCATGTGTAAATTACAAAATTAAAAATGTCTTTCCTTATGAGGTTAAAACAGTGACTATGACATAACTAGAGGGAAGTAAATAGAAAGGGAGGTTGCAAGGGGCTGAGTGTTATCCACAAAAGAAAATGGTTTTAAACAGAGCGTTCATTCATTCATTGATGATGACTGAAGAGACACTTGCTAAAACCCTGCACTGAGGTAAGTTTGAAGTGCACACTGTTTGGATTTGCTATAGAAGGAATAGAGGGCAAACCAGTCCTGGGGAAGCATGTTCCCTTTCTAAGAGGCTCTTTATTGCTTTTTGTGTACCCAATGTAGAGAAAAAAATTTAAACTTATTGTTTCCAAGCCTTCTACTTTTAACCCTCCTTGCTTACCACTCTACTTACCCCTGCCTGGAGAGATTCACCTTTTCCTCCGTTCTTAAAAAATAACTATATTCTAGTTTCCCAGAACTCTAGAGTTTCAAGATTCTTCTTTCTAAAGACTCTCCACAGGTATACCTTGTTTTATTTATGCTTTGCTTTATTGTTCTTTGCAGGTTCTTTTTTTTTTTTTTTCAGACTGGAAGTTTGTGGCAACTCTTTTTGGAGTAAGTCTATTGACTCCATTTTCCTAATAATCTGCTCACTTTGTATCTCATTTTACACATTTTAGCAATTCTCACAATATTTCAAACTTTTTCATTGTTGATATATTTGTTACTGTGATCTGTGATCAGTGATCTTTGATGTTATGATTGTCATTTTCTTGGGGGACCACAAACCAGGCCCATATAAGACAGCAATCTTAATCAACAATGTTGCATATGTTCTGACTCCTCCACCAACCAGCTTTTTCCCCATTTTTCTCTCTCCTTGGGCCACCCTATTCCCTGAGATACAACAATATTGAAATTAAGCCTATTAATAACCCTACAATGGCCTCTAGGTGCTCAAGTGAAAGGAAGACATATATGCTCTCACGTTAAACCAAAAGCTAGAAATTATTAACCTGAGTAAACAGCACATGCTGAAAGCTGAGAGTGGCCTAAAGCTAGGCCTCTTGTGCCAGCTGGCCAAGTGGTGAATGCAAAAGCAAAGTTCATGAAGGAAATTGAAAGTGTTATTCTAGGGAGTGAAAAGAAAGAAAAATATAGCCTTATTGCTGAAATATGTGGTCTGGGTAGAAGAGCAAACCAGCCATATTGTTCCCTCAAACTAAAGCCTAACCCAGAGCAAGACCCCAATTTCTTCAATTCTGTGAAATCTGAGAGGTGAAGAAGCTGCAGAAGAAAAGCTTGAAGCTATCTCAGGTTGGGTCACAAGCTTTAATGAAAGAAACCTTCTCCATAACATAAAAGTGCAAGATAAAGCAGCAAATGTTGATGTAGGAGCTGCAGCAGGTTTTTCAGAAGATCCGGTTAAAATTATTAATGAAACTGACTACACTGAACAGCAGATTTTTCAATTCAGACAAGACAACCTTCTTTCTATTGAAAGATGCATCAAAGACTTTCAGAGCTAGAGAGAAGTCAGTGCCTGGTTTCAAAACTTCAAAGGATGTGCTGACTCTTTTGTCGGAGGCTCATGCAACTGGTGACTTAAAGTTGAAGCCAGTGCTCATTCATATATCTGAAAAGCCTAAGTCCCTGAAGAATTATGGTAAGTCTATTCTGCCTGTGCTCTATTAATGGAATAACAAAGCCTGGATGACAGCACATCTGTTTATATAGCACAGTTTACTGAATATTTTATGCCTACCGTTGAGACCTACTTCTTAGGAAAAAAAAAATTCCTTTCAAAATATGACTGTTCCTTGACAATGCCTTTGGTCACCTTCAAACTCTGGTGAAGATGGACAAGATTCATGTTGTTTTCATATTCACTAATGCAACATCCATATTATAGCCCATGGGTCAAAGAGTCATTTTAACCTTCAAGTCTTATTATTTAAGAAATACATTTCATAATGTGATAGCTGGCATAGATACTGATTTTTACAATGGGTCTGGGCAAAGTAAAAGGAAAAACTTCTGAAAAAATTCATTATTCTAGATATCATTAAGAACATTCATGATTTATGGGAAGAGGTCAAAATATCTAGGATCTATAAAGAACTCAAACTCAACACACACAAAACAGATAATCATGTCAAAAAATGGGCAGAATACATGAACAGACACTTCTCCAATGAAGACATACAAATGGCTATCAGACACATGAAAAAATGTTCATCATCACTAGCCATCAGGGAGATCCAAATTAAAACCACATTGAGATACCACCTTACACCAGTTAGAATGGCCAAAATTAGCAAAACTAGCAAGAAAGGGGAACCCTCTTACTGGGAATGCAAGTTGGTGCAGCCAATTTGGAGAACAGTGTGGAGATTCCTTAAGAAATTTAAAATAGAGCTTCCCTATGACCTTGCAATAGCACTACTGGGTATTTACCCCAAAATACAGATGTGTGAAAAGAAGGGCCATCTGTATCCCAATGTTCATAGCAGCAATGGCCACAGTTGTCAAACTGTGGAAAGAACCAAGATGCCCTTCAATGGACGAATGGATAAGGAAGATGGGGTCCATTTACACTATGGACTATGGCTCCATCAGAAAGGATGAATACCCAACTTTTGTATCAACATGGACTGGACTGGAAGAGATTATGCTGAGTGAAATAAGTCAAGCAGAGAGAGTCAATTATCATATGGTTTCACTTATTTGTGGAGGACATTGGGAGATGGAGAGGAGAAGGGAGTTGGGGGAAACTGGAGGGGGAGATGAACCATGAGAGACTGTGGACTCTGAAAAACAATCTGAGGGTTTTGGAGAGGTGGGGAGTGGGAGGTTGGGTGAGCCTGATGGTGGGTGACTTTGAGGGGATCAAGACCTCAGTGGAGGAAGTAACAGCAAATGTGGTGGAAATAGCAAGAGAACTAGAATTAGAAGTGGAGCCTGAAGATGCAACTGCGGCAATCCTATGATGAAAGTTGAACAGAATGGGAGTTGGTTCTCAGGGATGAGCAAAGAAAGTAGTTTCTTGAGATGGAAACTATACTGGGTGATGGTGCTGTGAATATTGTTGACATGACAAAAAAGGATTTAGAATAGTCAATAAATCAGCAGCAGAGTTTGAGAGGATTGACTTCAAATTTGTAAAAAGTTCTACTGTGGGTAAAAGGCTATTATTGAACAGGATCATGATATATGGAAAAAATCACTTGAGAAAAGAAGAGTTAATTGGTGTGGAAAACTTCACTGTTGCCTTATTTTAAGAGATTGCTGCAGCCACCCCACTTTCAGCCACCACCATTCTGATCAGTCAAGAGCCATCAACATCAAGGCAAGATCCTGCTTCAGTGAAAAGATGATAACTCGATGAAAGCTCAGGTGCTGGTCAGCATTTTTGTTTTAACAATAAGGTATTTTTAATTGAGTTATGCACATTTTTAGACATAATATCATTGCATGCTTAATGGACTGCATTATAGTGTAAATGTAACTTTCATATTCACTAGGAAAGCAAAACAATTTATTTTACTCACTTTATTGTCATACTTTATTGTAGTAATCTAGAACAAACCCACAGTATCTCCAAGGTATGCCTGTGTGTCTTACTTCATAGTTACTCAAAATACAAATTGCTCCCAATCTTCATTTTTTTCCATTGTATTCTTATATGTCTCCACTGCCCACCCCTTATTTTACAATATACCCACATACACATACACACTCATTTGCTTCCAGCTTACCATATGCTTTGTAGTTCAGTTAATGGGATCAAATTCCACTCTGTCACGGTAACATCAGACTCATTTTGGGTTTCTTCCTTGACTTCATTATCTATACAATTAGTCTTCAAGTTCTGAATATTCCACCTCATCTAATTGTTCGACTGTTACTATCTTAGTTCAGACAGCTTCCATCTTACTATTGCACTAAATTTCTCTTCCTTTTAATGCAAATATATTCTCCTTCATTTCAGTGGACCCTAGGGCAGTGGTCAGCAAACTTTTCCATAAAGGGCTAGAATATATTAGGCTTTGCAGACCATAGGTCTCTGTCTCAACTACATAATTCTGCTGATAGAGTACAAACACTGAGAAACAGAAGTTATAAATTAATGGGCATGACTATGTTCCAATAGGAATTTATTTACAAAGACAGATGGCATGCCAGATTTGACCCATTTGGTGTAGTTTGCAGGTTCCTGGAGTAGGATTTTGTTCTAAAAACTGAGTCTGATCATAACTCTTAATTTTTTCTGTTAAATTACTTCATCCTATAGGAATATTTCCCAACAATAAGTTCCCTAAAGTCATATGGGATTATAAACATGCAAAACACAAAATTATCTGTACTATATTAAACATGCAGCCGGCATCATATTCAATTTACAGGCAACTATTTTGCATGAGTTCTATCTTTATGCATATTAACTTGCACATTAGTAACAAAAATAAAGGCATAAATAAGCAATGAATAATTTTTCATTAGCTGTTATTTTATTTAATTTTTCAAGACTATTTCTTTATTTGAGAGAGAGAGCATGAGCAGGGAGAGGGGCAGAGGCAGAGAGAGAGAGAGAATCCTCAAGCAGACTCCTGATTGAGTGCAGAGCCTGACATGGGGCTCAGTCTTATCACCCTGAGATCATGACCCAAACCAAAATCAAGAGTCAGAAGCTTAACAGACTAAGCCACTCAGGCACCCCATAGCTGTTATTTTAATAATGGTTTAAAATTACTTTATTGTGGAATGATATTTTAAAATTATCCATTGTATTTTTTATCAATAATTATTCTGAAAATTCTTCACCCACTCAGGTTGAAACATGGTTCATGGAAAGGGCAAAACTCAGCCAAGACAAGATCAAGTATTTGTTCAGTTTAAACTCCCAAAATAATCTTTTGAAGTTCATTTTAAGAAAAAAATTGTGAAAGATATGCCTTTCATCTGTAAGAATCAGATTGTGTTGAGAGGAAAAAATGATATACAGATTTATAGTGCTTTGAAATTTGGGTCCTTGCTGAGCCCAATAAGATTGCATCTCCCAGGGTTGGCTAATTCCTAGAGATAGCAAGTGACAACCCTGAGATGTGTCTTTTATGTCCAAACTGACCAATCCAGAGTTTCGATCCAGCTACACCTTCTTTATCAAACTCTCACAGGTTGAGTCACTTTGCCTCTGCCCTAACATCACCTCGGGGCCAAGTACCAAGCAACTACGGCAATCCCTACACCTCAGAGCCTGTCAAAATTATTCAAGAAAGCCAATCCTAAACCTGTTTATCCTGCTTACCCTGCCTTGCCAGTCACCTCCCATGAAAACCACAATTAGCCAATGCTTTCCCCTTGCTCTTCTGCCACCTGACTGACATTCCCCATGTGGCATGTCACATACCTCCTGTTTCTAAGGATCTGTGGGCATAAAATTTTCCTTCATAGCAATCATTTTCATGTCTCTGTGTCTCACCATTCCTGATTGAAATAAATCCTGAGTATATTTGAGAACAAGATTCCAGAGGTCAAACTTTGGGGACCTGAGCATAGAGTTTTTATTCTGTCTCACAAGGTGTCAGGTTCCTTCCTCAAGTCCTACCTGAGCCTTTCTAGGCAGTTCTAACGTCTCTCAAAACTACTTCCCAAGCAAAAGGGAAGGAATAATAAGTACAGTTAATTGGGGAACCCCGACTGCTTGGATACTTTAACAATCAACTTTAACAAAAACAACAACACTTGTTCTGTAGTTTTTCAAGGCAAAGTAGATTTTTCTCTTTTCCATACATATACTTGTGGATTGCGGTGCCTTATTTTTCTTGGGGGCTTGTTCTGGCTCAGGAATCCCTCTCATAATTCTCTTTTGCTCATTTGACACACACACACATATGATTTATGGACATCAAGACAAAACAAAATACCCTTGTGTTTGAGTTGTGGGTCCTCTGAAGTATAGAATTTGGAGCTGAGTCCCTTTTATCTGGGACTCAGGCAGGTATTGAATCTATTAGATATTGAATCTTAAGACAAATCTATACCATTTAATACAATACAGTATTGCTAAAATAATTGACTGAGAAATAACAAAAAATGGGTAAGAAAAGTTTCAATAAATGGTCCTGGGACAATTGCTTCTTCTCACAGAAGAAACTACACAGTCCTAGACCTAACTTTTACAACTTGGCCAATGTTGAATTTGAATTTCAGAAAGAATGATTTTTATTTAATATAAGTAGGTCCCAAATATTGTGTAAGATATACATACACTAAAAAAAAATTCTTTGTTAATCCTTTCCGAATTTAACTGAGTGTCCTGTATTTTATCTTGTATCACTAATTACGTTCATTATTAAAGTGTTTACCACAAACATAGGCTTTTAATTCATATAAAACAGTTATAGCTTAATTAGGAAATCTCAGTCAGTAAATGTTGCTAAAAATACCAGGAAACATTTTAAAGTATAGGAGTTTCAAGTTCTTTATAAATACTAACAGCTCACCAGTAAAGAAAGTGGCAAGGCCAGAAAGAGATTTCTATTAAGCTATTTCATTATATTTAGATGCATGATTCCTCCATTCATCAGTTGACTTCCTGTACAAGTCAGATTTACCAACTTATTCACCTTCATTTTCCTTCTCACATCTGTCCCCTGTGCACTGAGAGAATGAAGAACTATCCATCCAGTCATGAAGGTGATGATCCAGTGTTGCAATGGTGAGTAGATATTTCCCAGCACTCTCCCTGTTTATATCCAAAGACACCATCCCTCAGCTCTTCCTATCCAGAACCTGTTCTGATCTCCTGGCCAGTGGAAGACTGCAGTGGTCTGACCAGGAAAGAGCTCCTCAGTGATTCATGCAGGAGAGGTTCAGAGGAGCACAACAGCTTTCCAGGAATACATGATAGGTTTTATATTTTTAAAAACCTTCATCTGGCAAGAATAGTGCTACCTAATATTTATTTTTATCTCTAATTTCTGTGCCTCTGACCTTTAGTCATGGTTTTATTGAATTCCTTCAGGGTGCATAACTGTGCACTGGGCTTGGGATACATGAGACCCTCATTCTTAAGAAATAGTACTTAGTAGATGAGAAAGACATCATGAACAGGAATATAAACATATAAAAACAAAAGCTTAGAGGTCATTTTCTAACAGCTGAAGAAAAGGGATGACTAATATCCAAAAAGCTTTAGTGAAGTAGGGAGTTTAATGGAGGGAGGGGATCTGTGACAGACTGAGCAGAAAGAAGAAAGCTGTGGCAGGTTGTTTGGCAGGATCCAGTGCCCCTTTTTTGCCCTTGGTTTGGAACCCTCAGAGTTGGGCTGGGTTATGTGGGCACCTGGAATAAAGACTACATTTCCCAGACTCCACTGCAGCCAGGTGTGGGCTTGTGATTAAGTTTTTAGCCAATAGAATGCAAATAAATACCTGTGTGTCATTTCCTGAAAACATCCTGGGGTGGGGGTCAGCGTGGGCCTGGGCCTGGGGCTGCTTTTCTACAGCCTCTCCTTGCTGGCTGAAAACCTGGCAAGGGCTAACTCAAGACTAGCCCTCTGGAAACGTGAAGTACAATTCCGAATGCGGTGGAGCAGGAAGACCCACTGAAGAAGGCTAGGCCTCCAGCTCCACGTGGTGCCGTACTACTCAAAGAGCTTCCCCGCAGATTTCATTGCCATAGTTGAGAAATGAACATTTCTCCTGTTGAAGTAAGTCCCACATTGGTGATCTTCTACAAAATAAAAGAGTAACTACTCATAACAGATACCTAACTTAATGGCAAAATAAGAAATCAAAGAAATCAAAGTTTGATTTCATAAGAAATCAAAACTATGGATTCCAGAACATATTTCTAAAAAAGAGTGATCTTGTAAGCTTTTAAACACTTGTTATCCCTTAGGGCCATTCAAGCAAGTTTCCATCTGAAGACCAAGGCAATGGGGAAAATATTTGAGACCAACTCAAAATGGGCCTGTCATTGAATAGATTTATTTTCAAGGAGAGATCATAGGGTCAAAAGAGAAAAATAAGGATCATTTACATTGAAATAGCTCTAGCCAATTCCTACCAAATCAGGCTGAAAATAAGTGCAAGTTGACTTCCAGTGAAATTGAATATAACTTCTGGCCAATCTCTCTTAACCCTTAAAGATGGCTGCAATTGATTTGTAGAGGAGCCAGCAAAACATCTCACATTGGTACACTATTTTCTGAAAAATCAGTCTGCACAATGAAAAGATATGTAACTGAAGGTAGTTAAAATAAATAAATAAATAAACCTAATTTCCTAGAAATTTACTTGGCTTCCCACCCCAATTAACAAAGCACAAAATAAACATAGAAGATTGAGCATTACTTAACAATTTGAAAAAAATCAGTATTTATTTCAAGCACAATTAATTTAAAGAAATTTCTATTACCATTATCAAGCCATTGATAGAATTGTCCAAGTAATTCAGTAAGGCACAGAGTAAATATTCTTTACTTAATCTTTTTATTCTTTTTAATTTCTTGCTTTTGAAGTTGCATAATTTTATATACTGGTATTTAAAATTTCTTAGATGGTATCATTTTTTTTTTAAGTTCTACCTATATTTTTTCACAAAGAATTTTACAGGCAGTTAGAAACTTTATGTTGTAATTTCTATATTCAGGAAAAGTAGATACTTCTATGGCTCACCTTTTGGAGACCTTCCAGATGAGAGGCCAATGAAGGCATTGGGCACCACTGGAGTTATGGGCAGAGTTTGGTTGATAACCGCCTTCCCATTTTCCATGCTGGGTGAGCAATGTGGGCCACACCGACTCCATTTTGATCAGGACAGTGCCCAATCACACTTAATTCCACAGAAGCAATGAAAGAAGAAGTTGAAAACAGATCCACAAAATAAACTCTGTTGTAGGTATATGATTCAGATATCCCCATCTTCGTATGAAGTCTTGTATTAAAATCTGTTCAGCCTAACATTTTTTTCAAAAGGCGATGAGACAGAGTAATAGACTAGATAGACAAACAGAAGATCCTGAAGAAGTTTAAATATTTATATATTGCTTATATATCCACTTATATAACAGTCAATACACATCCCTTCTGTTTTATATTTCAACTCACTCAGATCACTCTTGAATAAAGGTCATTAATGATGGCTTAATCATGAAATCCACCAGAAGTTTATCAGCCTTTGTTTAACATGACCTTTCTGTAACCTCTGACAATGATGAATACTTCCCACTTCCAGAAAAATCTCTGCTGTTTTGACTTCTATGGTACTATTTGCTCTTGGTTACCTCTCACCTCTCTGAGCAATCCTTCTAAGTCTACTTTGCTGGCAATCCCTGAAGTGTTAACATTCCCTAAGATCTTGATCATGGATTTCCTTGCAGAACACATTCCCATGATTCATGTACTAGTCACCTGTTTAAGGATCCTGATCCTATAACATTATCAGTGTCAGAACACTCCCAAGATTCATTGCTATAATATAGGTTATATTCTGGATTTGTTTTCACTTGAATACCCCCAAAGAAACCAAATCTGTGCCAAGGTAGACTTATTTTCTAAGTATTTTTCCTCTCTCACCCCATCTTCATCCAGCCACAAAATCTTATTTATTCTACAGACTCAATATCCTTCATATTCATAGTTTTCTCTTAATCTCCATTTCCACTGACTCTTACTCAGCAGTCAGCTGGACCAGTGCAAAAGTCAAAAGAGAAACAAGCAGAAACTACCTAAATAGCTTTCTTGCTTTTAATATCATCCCATTTTCATTAAATAATACTCATGTGATTCTACTAAAATAGCCATTTTCCTATTCAAAATCCTACAGTGGCCTTTCTTCACCTATTAGGTCAACACCCATATCTTTAGCAGAGTAGAGAAGCCATTCATACTACATACACCTTCACTTCTGGGTTCATGGATCACTCTCCACACATTCACCCATGCCTGTGTCTCTTTGAACACTTATGTTCACTACATGTGCTATGATTTTTCTTACCTCTGCAGCTTTGCTCATGCTGATGTTGTTAACTGAAAAATCCTCCCCTTCTTTTCATACTTGGAAAAGTTATCTTTTAAGTTTCACACAAAATTCTTTTCTCCTGTGCAGTCCCCTGTATCCTCTTTCTTGAGTTCCTCTGTATTTCGTACATGTTTTCATCACATAAATTTACACAATGGCCTGTAAGCATTTCTTTACATGCACACTTTTCCTTCACAGGGGAAAGGAACCATATCTTATTCATTTGTTCGTGTCCAACACCAGGCACACTGCCTGGTGCTCAAAAGATGTTTGTTTTATTAATATTAAGCAGAAACGGAAGTATACAGATAAAAGACATATGGTCTTTGATTTCAGGGAAATACCTTAAAAATCTAAAATCTATCATGGAAAAAAATATGGATTTTCTTTTATTCCACCAGAGAGTAGAACTAGTAAAATTTACTAAGAAGAAAATTTTTGTTTAATAAAATAATGTACTCTCTAATTCTTGGAATTATTCAACAAACAAATAGGGACTCCCAAAAGTTGATGAGCTTTCCATTACTAGATTCAGGCTGAAACAGTATGGCCTACTCAAACAGAATGTGGGCTATATTCAGTACTTGTACTGGATGAGGGTTTAGACCTCAAGTTTGATGTTCCTCTGTGAGAAAAAAGACAGGTTTTGAGTGATTTTAAAATCATCTTTTGAGGAAATAAGATGATTCGCTATCTCTGCCTTAATTTTGCATTTGAAATGGTAATTTTAAAATACATTCAGTGTTGATAAAGGAGTTCACAGAAATATTATAATTCCACAATATTCTGGGAATGCATAACTAGAGACACTGTAGTGGAGTTATTTGGGAGGAAGGCAATAAATATTTAACTGACGTGGGTACTTAGGAAAGATGGACATATGAGTCAGATAAATGGAAGGTCAAATAGCGCCTTTGTTACCAATAAAGATAAACTCTGTTGACTCATAAGCCACGTTCTTCTACAGGCATAATAAATAACCCCTGCGTTAAAAATACCCTCACCCGCCAACAAGGATGCAAGCTTCCTGCTCTGCCAGAGAGTGGAGAGCAGAGCAGCAGAAGTTTTGGGAGGGCACAGACAACAAGGAGCCGACTTTGCTTTGTTTCTTCTCTATTTGCAATAATCAACGGAGGGCAGTGAGCAAGCAGGTAGAAAGAAGCTAGAAGTACTTCTTTTACAGATTCTTCTGGAAAGCTAAGAGGAAGTTTTCTCTTCTTTACGAAGAGGAAATGAAGAATAGAACAGGTTGGTTTTTTTTTAATATTTTATTTTGACAAAGAGAAAGATCACAAGTAGGCAGAGGCAGGCAGAGAGAGAGGGGGAAACAGGCTCCCTGCTGAGCAAAGAGCCCCTGCGAGGCTCAATCCCAGGACCCTGAGATCATGACCTGAACCGAAGGCAGAGACTTAACCCACTGAACCACACAGGTGCCCCAGAACAGAACAGTTCTAACGTCTTTCAGTTGCCTCTTAATCTACAATTGGCTTTACTTGTTAGAAAACACAATCTTGTTCAATCCTAAAGACTAACCTCTTTCTTTAGAATGACTTGTTTTCCTATTTACTCATGTGCCCATGCATTCAACAAACATTTATTAAATGCCTACCGTGCTCCTGGTTCTTTTTTGCTAGTGATCAAAGACGAATAAGCTTCTAAGTCACTAAAGAGCTCTAGCTGGAGGAATGGCCTTTTAACTGATGATGATGATGATGATGATGAGTGATACACCAGAAAATAGAGGCAGGAATATTACAATGTGAACTCAAAAGTGAAAGAGAAATTAATTACTGGAAGAAAGGAAAAGGGACATGGTAATGAAAATGCCAAGAATGAAGTGGAGTCCTGATGCAGGCTTGATGAAGAGATGCCTGCTAACAGAAAGTAGATAGGAACAAAGATATCCCTGGAAGAACAATGTTCATGGGCAAAGGTACAGATATTTGCATATGCAGAGCTTTGTAAAGCATTAAACTAAAAGGAAAGTATGACACAACATTTGATATATAAAATAAATTATTTGACATATATATAAAATACATAAAATATTTCCACAGTAAACTTAAGTTTATTGAAGCAAGGAGCTTTTATATAGTTTAATATGGTCACAAGGACCTAGAGGTGAGAAATTTTGAACTAGTTAATAATAGCCAAATGATTTAGGGATTTATTCATTAACCATTATTAAATAAGCTCTGGATCGCTCATCTTTGGTTGATTTCCAAAAGTCATATCTCAGAGGTCTTGGCTCTTGATGTCTGAATTTAAGAATTTATGTCTATAATATAAAGATTAAAAATATTTTGCTTCTGGGTCATTAAAATTTTTAGAATAATAAGCCATTCCCTTGCAGTCTGTCTGCTTGGTAGAATGCCATTCAGGAATGTGTTCCCTATCTGAATTCATAGGGGAAATAAAGCAGTGCTCTTATTAAGGAAATCCATTTCCTCCAAAAGGATAAAGTATGACAAGGACTGTTTTTCCAACTAAATGTAAGTTTCATAACATCAGCAGTGTGCCACGCAAACTACTCAATGGTGAGGCTCTCACATGCCACAGCCACAGAATATATGGGCTCAGAAGAGACAGAGATTCTATTCCCCTCAGCACAGTCATGTCCTCCATACAGCTCTTTAAGATCTACCATGATGAATCTACTTCTAACTAGAAGTCTTATCTAGTAGATAGCTTCTTTCAGAACAGCTAAAATGATGAGTTTCCTTCTTTCTTTCCTTCTCTCTCTCCCTCTCTTTCTCTTTCTCTCTCTCTCTCTCTGTGTCTATCTCTTTACTTTCTTTTCTTTTCTTTGCTCTTCTTTTTTCTTTTCTTTTTTCCTTTTTTCTTTTTTTTTCTCTTTTCTTTTCTGTCTTTCTTCACAGATATAGCACCAGAGATTGAAAAGCCTGACCTGTAAATCTGACAATTTGACTTATCTAGGACTATCTCTAAGTACAAGGTCGACATTATCTCAACCTGCATCCTGTGTAATTATAGTATTTGGCTGGCATTGCTGAACAGGGGCTGAAATCCATCAGGTTCTAGTTAATCTGCCTTGA
The DNA here is from genome assembly GCA_003697995.1 of Taxidea taxus jeffersonii. Lineage (NCBI taxonomy): Eukaryota > Metazoa > Chordata > Mammalia > Carnivora > Mustelidae > Taxidea > Taxidea taxus. Next base: position 244,967 of record ML107244.1, read on the forward strand.
GTAACCACAGCTGGTTGGCCGGAAGAAAATGATTATGAAATAAAGTTGTTGTGTCTTAATAATAAAGATAACTGATATGCAGGGCAGGATGGCTCTAGGGTTAACCTTTTCCTATATATGAAGACTGTATAATGTGAGGGAAGAGGAGTTATTTCTGTAAAGTCTTTTTTATTTTGTATTTTATATCTCCTTTCTTTTCACCTTATCTAATTTCCCACCAGTTCTGAATTTTCATTACTCTTCAGTGAACCATATATATTAACACTTTGGATGTTTTCCAAACAGACCCAACTAGAAATTTAATGGGCATGAGATCAGCTTCCTTCTTTTTAATTAGTCGTCAAACTTAATCTTGTCTTGTTTTATTAAGAATCAGTTTATCTTGCTAATGCTGAGGTTATGAGTTATTCACACTGCAGACAGGATGACGATGAATTTACATGGTGATATTAGATTAGATTAGTATGTCTAATGATATGTGACATGGTACAAGCTGTATATTCAACACTTAAAACAGGCTTATGGAGTTGTGGAAAACACCCCATCACCATCTATACAACACAAACAACTCAGCACACTTCCAATTTGAAATTTTGACTCCTCCCAACAAGAGAAGATTGTCATAAAATTATTGATCCAGTAATTGTGGAAAGGCACAGATAGTGGGACGGTACTTAAGAGCACGGATTCCATAGTCATACCCAGCTCTGCCATCATTAGCTGTGTGACCCCGGGAAAATTACTTAACCTCTCTGTGCCTAAGTTTTCTCAAATTTAAAATGGAAATGATAATAAATAAGTAGCTGCCTCATGTGACTATCATGAAGATTAAATGTGTTAATGTATCTAAAGCACTTAGAACCATGCCTGGCATTTAATAAGAATGGTAAGTGTTCACGGTCGATAATATTGAAACAGCTAAAGAAACAGGAGTGGCTGGATTGAGATCCTGTTGTATAGTCAGTAACTACAACTTGAAACTACAGCAACTGCAGCTCTTCAGCTCTAAATTCTTGTGTTTGATACTTGACTTCAGGCTATTAACATTTAACCAGAGGCTCATAAATAAGGTGAACTATGGTTAAACCCATCATGTTAATGCATCTACTTATAAGAAAATAAAATTTCACATAAAAATGGTATGCCATGGATTTCTTTTGGCAGGGTAGGATGAGAACAAGAGAGGACAAAGGAAGATAATTTGCTAGAGGCCAGTGCGTCTGGACATGGTTCTCAGTCTCTTCTTTATCCCACCGCTGTCATGCCCTTACAGCACAGGAGCAACATGACTGTGGACATTCCCCCTGCAAAGGAACTCATTTCAGTTTCTGGGTTTCCAAGTTCACTTTGGCATTCCTGCCTTGGCTACCGCACTGACTCTTCTTTCTTCATAATTACATCTCTAATGTAAATGCATCCAGCAATGATCCTTAATTACATCCTCTTAATTATATGTCTACTACAGATGCATGCCAACTCCCCTTTGTCAGTGTTTAGTCAACTGGTTAATATTCAACTAAACAAATACATAGACACATAACAAAATCATCAGTGGGGGCTTTGGGATCAAAAGATAGGCTGAGCACTATGTATTTTAAATAACTTCTAATGATATTTTTGTGGTCTTATAAATTTGGGGAATTGCTTTGAATCATGATACAACACCCCTTCCATTTTTACGAATCTTATCTGAATTTCTAAAAGATAACAAAGGAAAAAGCTTGAGGATAGACTTTGGATGTTCATTGTAAGATTTCAAGACGCCATACATACATTTATATATTTTTGTTGATCTTGCAAATCCCCTTTTATTTTAGCTGAATAGAACAGATAAAAGTCAAAACATGTCAACACATAGGTCCTCTTTAATTTAAAAAAATGTAAACCATGCATTCGAGAGTCATTTTGGCGTATTTTATAAACTAAACTAAATTTCTGCTCAGGTGCTTATTTCTTACCATATTAAATCTGCACAACTCTTATTAACACCAAGGAAACTTATTCAAGTTTCTTAATGGAAAGATAATTTAAGAACAAATGTATTTTGAAAAAGAACTACCATGGTTAATTAGAAGAAAAGAAAAACTTTCTTTGTTAAAGTCTGATACTGGGCGGTGGGGCGTGCCTGTATTTTGGGTTGTAAAGAAGAAACTGTTTCCCAGGCATCATATTTTTATATGCAGTTTATAATAGGGAATTTTTTTTTTTTTTTTTTTTTTTTTTTTTTTTTTAGGGGAGAGCGCGAACGCAGTCCCCCACTACCACAAATTATGCAGTCGAGTTTCCCACATTTGGGGAAATCGCAGGGGTCAGCACATCCGGAGTGCAATGGATAAGCCTCGCCCTGGGAAAACCACCTTCGTGATCATGGTATCTCCCCTGCCAGGTAAGTATAATATAATAGGGAATTTTAAGATCTTCTTTTGCTCCCAAAGTGTCTACATATAAGAAAGAGACTATGCGGAATTAAATCATTTCAGTAAAGTATTAAGAAGTCTGTCTCTTTTAAACATATCATTATGAAAATAGAATTTTCCTAAGATCTCACTTTCTAGGGTTTTTATTTTTTTAAATCAGTGGTCTTTTTTTTTTCTTTAATAATATTCAGTGCTGCTTGTGTTTCCATTCCTATAGTGAGCTTCCTAACATCTGTTTTCCATTTTTCTTTAATTTCCACTTGTGACCTTTGGCCTATTCTCTGTGTTTAGAGAAAAACAGGAATTAAAGTTGACATTATCTCTATGCCTTCTTCAAACTGCATAAATTCACATTCTCAGCCTGCCTTCTATTTACATACAGGCTTTCTGACCACAAAAGCAATTTGTCTACCTATTGTTTCAGAGGACATTTCATAATGTTCAAAATAGAAATCAGCAAACCCAGAATCAGGTTCTGGGGTACTGCCAAGGGCTTCAGAGCACCAGAATATTTGTTCTAGATCTGTGGCCACTGGGGATAATTGCTCTGGCCTAGTCCACTGTTCTAGAAAATCCCCAAAGCATGATACAATGTGAACTTCTTTTTATAATTCTAACACTTTGTCTCTTGCACAAAACTAAAGAATGTGATATAATACAGCTTGAAAATTATGTTGTACACATTTAAAAACATTAGGCAGATGAGCAGGTACTGAATGGTAATGCTAAAGAAGCTCAACTATTCACCAAAAGCAACAATGAATTAAGCAAAGAATATTATACTAATGCAGACTATACATTGGAGCGTAAAAAGCATGAGCTATATAGAACCCACAGATAACAAATATTCTGAATAGGTGGCTGAGTGGGTGTGGGATTGCCCAGGGAATCCTACACTTTTTTTTTTAATCCTACATTTTTTAATGATGCTGATGTAGTGCAATACACATTTTTATGCTTCTTTTAATTGAATTAAAATTTACATACAAAAAATTACATAGATCTTTCATATACAATTTGGTGGAGTTTTTCATATGTATATACCTGTGTTCCATGCCCTCCTAAGCAGAATATGCCTAAAGAAGATTAAGTTTTCTTGCTGTCCCAGGCTCAGAAATGATTGTATTAAAATATTGTAATGCCCTCAAAATCTAATGATGTGACTTGACTTCTTTGCCCTTACATTAAAAGATGGTTGTGCTATGGGCACCTGGGTGGCTCAGTCAGTTAAGCTTCTGACTCTTGATTTCAGCTCAGGTCATGATCTCAGGGTCATGAAATAGAGCCCTGCCTTGGGCTCCACATTTGGTGGGGAGTCTGCTTGAGATTCTCTCCCTCTCCCTCTTCCCCTTCCTCTGCTTGAACTGTGTGTGTGTGTGTGTGTGTGTGTGTGTGTGTGTGTGTGTGAAATAAATAAACAAAACTTTAAATTTTTTTTTTAAAAAGATGGCTGTATTTTATCTTATTTTGGTCCTTTGTGTTTCCTCTGTATTTTCTGTCTTCTTTTTTGTTTTAACTTAGTTATCTATAAATGTCTGGGTCTAACACAGGTCAAATAAAGATGTTCAACAAATGTTTATAGTAATGAATTGGATATCTGAGGTCCATGCTTGGACACTACATGTGTAGTGAAAGTGAATAATATTGAGTTTTTGTCCTGACAAACAAATATTAGTAATGCTAAAGAGGTTTTTGGAATTGCAAAGTACCTTAATTGTCCAAACTAGGCCAAAGCTTGCTACTTAATACTTTATGAGTTCTTTTTTTTTTAATATTTTATTTATTTATTTGACAGACAGAGATCACAAGTAGGCAGAGAGGCAGGCAGAGAGAGAGGAGGAAGCAGGCTCACTGCCAAGCAGAGAGCCCAATGCTGGGCTCGATCCCAGGACCCTGAGATCATGACCTGAGCCAAAGGCAGAGGCTTTAACCCACTGAGCCACTCAGGTACCCTCAGTTCTACTTGACTGCAGAAATACTTGGGCTACTGACTGAGAACTTGAGCTACAATCGTGCTAGAGGAACCTCACCGAGGCAGCAAGATGATGGGTTGAGAATAGCTATAGTCACATTACAAAATGAGACAAATCCTATGAAAGACTATAACAAGTCATCTGCCTCAGCAGTCCAAAGGTTACACACAGACTTCACTTTAGGTGTTTGAAAGCTTCAAAGTTATTTAACTTTACTATGTTCAGAACTAGCAAAGATTATGCCACTCAATCTTGAAGAGTTTCTTCGATTTTTACAACCCATATGCTCCATTAGAAAGGATTGGAAGGAATGCACCACAATTGTAAGGAAGGTTTATTGCGTAGGGCATGAAGTCCCAAGACTCTTAAGTTGCCCACGTCACCCTCCCCTTCCCCCTAGTGTGTGTGGCTCACATGATTGTTTTGGAGACAGAAAAGTGGTAAAGAACCCCAGACTTCTGGTTTCCAGTTTGGTAAAGGTAATCCTACAGAGGATTTATAAGAAGTCCAAGAAAAGCAACATTCCCTAAGAAGCAAAAAACACAAATAACTAGATCAATAATCGTTACCCAAAACTCACTACAGAGACAATCATGCCATTAATCAAGACAGAGGACTTCAAGCTGCCACATGTGCTCCACGCTCACCCCAACCCTTCCTCAACCTGCAAGGCCATTTCACTAGAAACAGAACTAGCAAAAATCTCAGCTTCTCTAACTCCTTTTGGCATTAGCAACTAGTTTTACAAGTTTTCTTTAAAGAGTGAATTTTTTATTTATCGACATAAAATGCTTTTTATACAGATTGTGCTGCATATTTTATTATCAGGCAGCACACTGCCCTTAGAGAAGCACTGTCTCTTAGACAGTAAAATACAAAATTTTCTAAGAAAAAAGTGAGCTTAAAATAAAGACAAACCTTATGATTTCTCTTACTTTTATTATTTAGGATCATTTCTTTATTAATTACCTACTTATACTTATACTGTTGTCTGGGCCTCTGGATCTTTTTCTCCAGATGCCCTCTTATGCAGTTCTTTGAACTCATAATTAAAAAAAGAAGAAAGCTATTAATGCTTTTCTAAACTTTTAGAACAATAAGAAAGTAACCAAAATGATTTCCATGGGGTAGAAAAGTATATAAATAAATCAGAAATCTTAACAAAGTCTAGCTATTTCTGTCCACCATCATGCTTGAAAACTAGGAATTAATTTTTGGTTGATTTTATATTTTTTTCTCTGGTGTGTCATAAGAGTGATCATCAAAGTAATAAAAGAGGATTTTTTTTCTTGACACCAGAACCATGAAATATAAGGCATAAATCTGGTTAATCATTCGTACAAGTTTTATTTAAATGTGATTGAATCCATTTTAGTATTCGGAATATATGACCCTTCACTCTTCCAAGTTTCTTAGTTGTTTTTTTTTAATATGTCTATTCTCCACTATGAAGTTTGTATATCCAGTGTTTATTCACACTTTCTTAAAAAAAAAAAATTGGTCTTGGCATAGTACAGGCATACTTTTGATGTTTGCTTCTTCCTCTTTCTTAAAATAAAGGTCCAAAAACAATTCCAAAAAGAGCCAGTGATCTCTTGATTCTTCAGCAGATCATCCAGTTGTAACTGCTATTTGATTCAGGCCCAGTTTGTGCACCACCCCAGTTGGACCATTCTCATCAGCACTCCTCTTGCCTCCAACACTTGCTCCGCTTCCCCGTAGTGGAAATCCCAGACCTATGTCTCAACATCACCCCATCTTCCAGCAGCATGGTCTTCTGTGCATCTAGGCAGTTGAGGTCACACAATCCCCAGCACCTATGTCCTACCCAGCGGGGCTCATGGAGACCCCAGCTGCTCTGGGAGCTATGCAGACAGGCACAGGAACAGAACCTGGAAATACAAGGAATTCAAGAGAAAGAATGAGATGGAGGGGGGAGAGGAAAGGAGAAGAGCTGGCAAAAAAAATTCTTTCAGTTCTACCTTCCTTCACAACAATTCTAGTGCACAACCCCCCATATTGCTTCTCCAAGTCCACCCCCTCTATGCAGTCTTTTCTTGTGAGGCTCTGACCAGCACAGTAATGTAACATTTGTATTTACTTTCCCTCCTTCTCTGACTCACATCCATTTTTCTCTCTTTCTTGCTTCCCTCAGAATTCTGTTCCTCCAAGAAAACATTAGCATGTTGGCTTCACCACAGGCTTTGTTTTCTGGGAAACTAACGTTTAGACACATTTTTACTATATCTGATTATCCCTCACAGAACCTGGTATCATACAAAATACCCAACAGATGCTGAATAAATACTTACATTTCTTCTGGAAGATCAACTAGTTTAAAAAAAATTAGACAGTAATATATCTAAATACCTAATGGATATGTCAAAACAGAGGCTTGTCCTTTATCATTTATTTTTATAAAAGTCTAAATATTCACATTAAAGCATTATTTAACAGCAAGCCCTATAAGATAGATTATATTTAAAAGCTATGTTTGGCCTATTTTCAGAGTGAAAGAAATAATATTTGTAGTTTCAAAGCAGAAATATCTATTTTTATCTTCTTCATTCTTAACCCTTGGCTGTTTCTAAATTTTTCATGGCACTTCCCCCCAATGAGGAAAATGTTGAACTAGAATGAAATGATTACAAGACATTTGTGAATCTACATAAATATCTTTTTATGGAGTTTTTTTTTTTCAGTGGAGGCTGAATCATCAACATCTGTCCTCATAGATGCCAAAATACAAATTCCTTCACCACATGTTAACTTCTCATTCCACCCATGTGACTTATGCTAGTTCTCAAAAAAATAGATATTGACAAAGTTCTTTTTTTATCCAAATATTTTCATTTAAACATCTCTTTAATCGTGGTTTTTATTTTACTCTTTAAAAGATGGAAACCGAGATTCAGAGATTGCTCAAGTTCACACAGCATAGTGTGGCAATATTAAAACATAAAGATTTTAAATTCTGAAAGTTGCCTTTTTATCAAGCCAGATAAGAACCCACTTAGATACTTGGTAGCTCTTTCAGAAGTAACTGTTGCAGGTGTAGTTCTGTCCAATCACCTCTTCTCTCAGCAGATAGTAGATTCCAGCTGTCTTTACAGAGTCGAGACACTGTCAGACCCTTGGATATTAAAGATACCCTAAGACCACTCAACACATGAGAAAGAAACAGGAGTCAAGAGTTATCTGCTCTGCAATTAAACTGAATCTCCCAGGAGCTTTCCCATAATGCTAACCAATCACAGCAGACAGTTAAAATAGGGGATCCTGCACTGTATGTGTAATGCCAACACAACTGGTAAATGGAGATAGCACATGATAGAATCAATACTAATAATGCCATGCACAACTTCACTAAAACCTTGGATGGAAATTCATTTTCACATGACCCCACACTTGTGTTACATCAGTGGTAATTCCAATCATTATGTTAGTTAAGAATTTTTCTATCAACTCACTCTCTCCATATGCCTAAAACACCAGAGAGCACACAGCAAGGGCATGATAACTAGAAGTAGGGGGAAAAAATCTTATCACAGAAGCCTTAAATGTCAGATGTCAATTTAATCATTTAAGTTAATTCCGTAAAACGTCTAGAGTCACTGAAGATCATTTTGGAACAGGAGAAAAATAATCTTGGAACTTCACTCAGGAAGAGTTTGGTGTTGTATATATTAGGAAGAGTAGGAGTCAGGAGATGATCTGAGATACTACTGAATTGGTCCGTACAACATAGACTAGACATATGAGACAGACGCAAGGGACAGCAGAGTAAAGAAGTTCTGGGATTTGGTTCTCCTCTTTTTCCTCTCTCTGCCTAAGGCTCAAGAGCTCCAACTGGCTCCCACCTGCCCCCACATTGTTCTAAATTAAAGTGAGAGGAAGGAGCCATATGCAAACTGCTGGCAATGTTCCTCAGTCTTCCCAAGGTAAGAACCATATCCGCAGCCCCTTACGTGGAGTTCTCCTCAATCCGGTTTGAGCAACAGTTGTTCTAGGCGAGATTAAACATTCTGACATTTTTTTTTTTTTAAATGAAAGAGCTAGTTGTAAATTCTAGATTTCAGAATTCTAAATTTGAGCCTTAACGCTAAGGTTTTCATACTCAAAAAAACAAAAACAAAAACAAAACAAACAAACAAAAAAAAAAAAACAGTCTGTAACATAATAGTCATGTAGAGATATTTGCACTGAATTGGTTAGGGGTGTTATTTCCTTGGAATGGGGGTGTGCACATATGCACACTGCATCTGGGTATGCATGGGCTAAAATTCAATCTGTTCCTTCTTTCCCATACTATTTCTTAATCAAAAGTGCTTCAATGGCATTTTTAAATGATTTTCAGATTTTACATTATTACCATTATTAAATAAGCTTACTATGACTTTTTGTCATCTTTTGTAATTCTCAGTAGCAATGAAGTCTCCATTACAATAATCTTTCCCCTCTGCTGCTTAAATCTTTATGTATTTTACAGATGCTGGCAGCATCAAAGTGTAGCTAATGGGCCATAAGACAATTTTAACACCTTCATGGGCTAATTACTAAAATGGCCTTTATTTAATTCTCTTAGAACTGATCTCTGAGAAAATAATAACCTGGTGACAGCATGAACTGAAAATTCAATGTTAAGTCTCATTGTAACAGACTAGCAAGTAGTGGTCGCTTGGCCAATCCTAGCAAATCTGAATCAAATTAATACTTATCCAGTTCAATTATTATAGCATTTGTTTAAAAACTCCTTTCTTTCTATGAGATTGAATAGTTTAACTGAATTTTTCCAAACCAAAGAAAACAATTTTATTATATTGGCCACTGATCAATTCCTTAAGAAAACCAGTTGGTACAGACTGACTTTTGGGGAAAAAAAAGACAAAGCAAAACTGATATGTTTAATAGTTCCTATATAATTGAAGAGAGCCTAATATGACACTGATTATTGTATGATATAAAACCTCATTGAGATACTAAGTAGTAATAATGCCTTCTCATCCTTCACATACAAATTGGGAAGTAAAAGAACTTCTAAGTGAAAATATGAACTTAAACTAATCTCAGCTAACACAATGTGATTACTACCCTTCAGAAATGAGTTGTATTTCTACTAATCAACTATTACTGAAACAAGAAACCTGGTTTCACTATATTACCACAAATATTTTGATTCGAAAGAACATTAACTTTCTTGTTTTAATTGAAGTCTAGCTGACATACAATGTTATATCAGTTTCAAGTGTACAACATAGTGATTCAACAAGTCTATATGTTACACTATGCCTACCACAAGTATAACTACCCTTTGTCCCCGTAGGTGCTGTTTTAATAACATTGACTATATTCCCTATGCTGTACCTTTCATTCCCATGACTGATTCATTTAGTAACTGCAACCCTGTGTCTCTCACTCCTTTTCACTCATTTTGCCTAGTCCACTCCCCCAACCCTTCTGGCAGTTACCACTTTGTTCTCTGCATTCAGGGATCTGTTTCTGCTTTTTTGTTTGTTCATTTGTTTTTTTTTTTTTTTTCTTAGAGTCCACATATAAGTAAAATCCTATGGTATTTGCTTTTCTTTGTCTGAGCTATTTCACTTAGCATAATATCCTTTGGATCCACCCATATTGTTGCAAATGGCAAGATCTAATTCTTACTGAGTAATATTTATATACATATATATATATATTTTTTTCTTTATCCACCCATCTACCAATGAACACTTAGGTTCCTTCCATAACTGATTTTCCATATCAGGAAAAACTTCATCTTTCAGATCATCTCCAACCACCATAAATAACTTTAAAATGAAGAGAAGTTGGGGCACTTGGGTGGCTCAGTTGGTTGGGCGACTGTCTTCGGCTCAGGTCGTGATCCTGGAGTACCGGGGTCAAGTCCTGCATAGGTTCCCTGCTCGGCAGGGAGTCTGCTTCTCCCTCTGACCCTCCGCCTTCTCATGCTCTCTCTCTCTCTTATTCTTTCTCTCAAATAAATAAATAAAAATCTCCAAAAAATTTTAAAAATTCATAAAATGAAGAAAAGTGAAGACAAACAAGTCACTTATTAGTGATGTTTGTGAAAACACAGTCAAAGTAGTCTGGTCTCTAATTTTGAATCCAAAATGTTATCAAAAGCCACATTTTTCTAAACTAGTTAAGTAGACAATGACCTCCTTGATCTGCAATTGCTTTGAAAACATAACAATCTGTTGTTTATTTTTTAATATTTAAAACTTGAAACAAAGCCAAATATAGTTTTTAAATTGCTTTTACTTCTCTTTACAATTACTATAGTATGCAATCCCTCAAGTGTACTTTAGATATATAACAAATATTTTTAGATATAGTTTTTCCTTGTACACAAAGCCCTCACCAATGTATTGGCATAACTAAATAGTTTACTTCACTTTCAGACTATAAACCAAGAATTTACAGATTCTCAACTGGAAAAACCTGCACATCTATTTGAAGTCTGTTTAGGCTGAGGTGCTAGAAAATTCTTTAAGACAGTCACCTTAGGTCCACTGGAAATATGAGGCAAAGGTAAGGTACATCAAGGTAGCAAGTCATTCTTGACTATATTCAACTGCAGGGACATAACTAAAGATATTCAGCTCCTTCACACCTGTGGAGGACTGCATTTTGTGGGATTCTTAATATGGGTTTGTTGCATCATTTGGGAGTATTCAATTCAGCTATAGAAGTTAGGAAAAAATAGAATGGATGAAACTCAGAATAAATGGCAAAGAATAAGTCAGTAAAACATATTAAAGGTAGATTGAATAAATGGAATATATGGTGTTTGATACAGGTAAAAACAATGAGACAAATAAGTTTTATGTTTAGATAGGAAGGGATGGACAAACTAAGAGACCCTTAAATATTCATACACTATGGCGCACCCCACCTTAAACTGACAACTGTGGTATCTTGGGTGCAGCTACTGATTCATTCCCCAGTTGTGCTCTGCTTGCAGAGCACAAACAAAAGCTAGAGCTGCACAATGAGGCCAGATGCTGGCCAGCATCCTTGGTCCTGCATGCCTCTGGGAGAAAAGTGTGCACTGGCTTAAGGCAACTTTCACCTGTCCAGTCTCTTTGTTTTATTTCCTATATTAGTTTCTGGTGGCCATAACAAATTGCCACAAAAGCAGTGGCTCAAAATAACACACATTTATTATCTTACAGTACTGTAGGCTAGAAGTCTGACGTGAATTCCACTGGGGAAAAATCAAGATGTCAGCTGGGCTGCATTCCTTTCAAAGACTCCAGAGGAAAATCCATCTCCATGCCTGTTCTAGCTTCTCAAGGCCACTTGTATTCCCCAGCTAGTGGTTCCTTTCTTCATCTCTTCAAAGTCAGCCACAAATATCACATCTTTCTGACCCTAAATTCGTCCTCCCATGTGTCCCTGACTGTAGCCAGGAAATGTCCTCCAATATTTAAGTGTACATGAGATTGGGTTAGTTTCACCTAGGTAATCCAGAATGATCTCCCCACCTCAAGGCCCTTAACACAATCACATCTGCAAAATCTCTTTGGCCAAGTAAGGCAACATGCAGGTTCCAGGGATCAGAGCATGAACATCTTTGGGGGGTGTTCTGACTTCCACACCTGATTCTCATAACCACACTATTAGCAGGGAAGACCAGAGCACATGAACATGGCATCACCCAGGACTTGGGTAGGATGGGCCTTCCATCTGCTTGCACCTTATCATAAGCATGTCAATCTCTTCCATCCCCTTTTCTTTATTATTGCTATATATTTGAAATTTATTTAATGAAATTTGTAATTTCAACATCTTCATTTAGTCTTTGTTTCATGAGCTCTGCAATGATCTGTCTGAGAGTCTACCTAGAGCCTACCCCTGAATCAAGGTAATTCCCCAAACAACAGGATTTTAGTCTCAGCTGGTTCCCAAAGGAAGCTTCCTAAACCCCACAACCTCATATATGTAGTATAACCAGGTTTAATTGCAAATGAGAAAATAAATTACTGGTCATTTATCTCTCCTAGAATAAAACAAGTCTATTTCTGAAAGAATAAAAGACCAAATCAGTCAAAAATAAACTTAGAGAGCTGAGGAAGAAGTAGTTATAAAAAAGGAAATGCTTTAATTCAGTAGAAACTGGAAACCAGAAGCAGAATTGCCAGGACTGATATCCTGGATTGCCAGGAATGATAACTTTAATTTACGCCTGGAAAAGAAACTGAAGTTCAAAGAGGGAGACAAGAAAGGCCAGGCTCAAAGCAGGAATAGTTTAGAAGTAGAAAAATAATTCTGACTTTTTAGTAGTGCAGGCCAAAAAAGCCTGATTTAAGGCATATTCCAGGCCTGAATAAGATGAGATAAAGTTCTTTGTGTTCCAGGTTTTAGTCTTAATTTTTTTAAGTTGGACCCTGTCTCTATTTTTGGCACCCATTCTTTGTCTATCTACATTAGTTCAACAAACATTTCCTTGGCACCTGTTACATGTAAAACATTGTGTGCTAGGTTGCTTCAGCCAGGCTTTAAACCAACAACAGCAGCATCTAAAGTCTCTTATGATATGGCTCCTGCCAACCCCTCCACTTCTCACATCAGCCTCCCCCTTCCTCAACCATGGTGTCTCCTTCCTGCTGTTCAAACACCCCCAGTTATTTCCACTCACCAAGTCTCTACTGTTGCTTCTTCAGAATGTTCTTTTCAGATTATTTTCCAGTTAGCTATTCCCCAGGTTAGGTATCTACTCGTATATCACCTCAGAGGCGTCCTCGCTGGCCACCTCCTCTGGAGGACCACCCCCTTCTCACCGAAGCAATGCTCTGCGGCATTACTTCTTCCTTAGTGTCTATCATGATTTGCGATTATCCTGTTTGTTTACTTGGAATTTTGAAATCTGTTTCTTTGTTTCTATTTATTAGAGTGCAAACTCCACAAGACTAAGATTGTGCCTGTGTAGTCCTCCATATTTAGGACATTTTAGGTCAAATTTGAATGACTAAATGAATGGATAGATGAATGAGCATAAAGGTGAATTATATTGTGTATTCTGATACCGATACCATGGTAGAATTTATAATTTTACTTATTTATGATATATATACAAAACTAAAATTTGTATTTCTAATAGTCTACATTCGTGGTTCCCAAACTGTGTGCCAAAGCATACCAGGGAAACTCACTTAACACATAGAGGTGCTACTGATATTTTAAATGTTTAAGGAAATTCTAGCACTACTTGACATGTAATAGACACCATAAGAATTGTTAGATCAAGGTGTTTCACAGTTTCAGTGTTAGATCACACTATATTTTAAGATGATGGCCTACCTTTATGCAACTGGATTATCTATGGTTGCTGTGATGAAAAGCAAGTAGCATGCAAAAATTAGCATGGAATAGGAAATGAAATTGACAGTATCCAATCCGATTGCAAGATCTGAGAAGTGGTGCAGTGCTCACCAGGAAAATAATTCAGGTTACTAAAATTTAATTCTCTAGTAGCCGCAGGTAAAAAGAAGAAGGTGAAATTCACTTTAATGATATATTTTATTTAACCCAGTATGTCTAAATTATTACTATTTTCACATGCAATCAATATAAAAATATTAAGGTAATATCTTAAATTCTTTGCGACATCCCAAGTCTTTGATTTAGACCATTCACACTTTAGGAGCCCCACAGCCATCTCTGGCCAGTGCTGGTCCACAGTCATAAAATATTTGAGCATGAGACCTGTTCCATCACAAAATTTATATCAGCTATTTTTTTAATCTAAGGAAGAAAAAATTTAGCCAGCTCCTATGTCAAGTAACCAGTCATTGAACTCAACTTATAAGGGAAGCTGAGAAGATAAAATATTGTTTGCATTTATAACAAAATTACAGTCTGTCAGTGTTTCATATTTATTCATCTGATGAAATGGCATTCTTTTAATGAGATAATTTGTTTAGAGCATTTGCACAGTACCTGACATGAAGTAAATTCTGGAAAAGTATTCTGAATAAATAATGAGTAACATTATTAATATCAAAGAGGATACACCGGCTAATCAATATCCATGACTGTGATGAAGAAGAAAGAAAGCAGAAGAATACAAAGTACCCATCAATTTCTTTTTAGACTCTTTCTGGTAGATACTGGCCAAACAATTACATCAGAATCAATTTGTAAATTCATTATAGAAGGTGCGTGGTAAATTAAACATTTCTTAAGCATTTAAAAACCTTTCAAATTTCTGAGCCTTATTACGTTATTCAGTTCTGAGCATCTCAAGTACAAGTCTAAAATATATCTTTACTGTTATGATCAAGACTAATAGCATTTCAACCAGGCATTTTTAGGAGTTTGCAATTATCCATACGTCTCTCATTTTTGTTCACTTTAGGAAAAAAAAATCTGTGCTAATGTTTTATTTCTACATTCTCTCTTAGGAAATCCTTCTGCTCCCCTGTCCGTGTTCTTTCCCACTTAAGGCAGGAATGTGGCAAATGTGACCATCCTTAGCCTGGTTTAAAGCAGAGTTAAGCATTCCCTTCAAGCATGAATTAATGCTAACCTTTGTAAGGATGTATTTAACCTCTTAAAAATCCTGCTAGTTTCTGAAATATTCCTTGTACTGAAATCAATAAATCACTGAAATCCCCACTGGGAGGGAAACTTCCTGAGGTCTCAAAGGCCAAGCCAGAGTGGAACCAGTAAACATCAGTTTCTCACAGACATGCAATTAGAACATCTGTTTGTGTCTTCTATGCCTATTAAGATGTTTACTCTGTTAATTGTAGGCATAACATGGGTATCCATCCTTATTTTTGTTTTCACTCCCACTGTAGGAATTCAATAACAGAGTTTCAACCAGGGCCAGCTACCTTGCTGGTCAATTAGCAACTTGTCTTTTTAAAGAGAATAAAGAAATGAACACTGTCAGAAGTAAATAATGAGTGATGAAAGACAATCGTGAGAAAAAAATTGTGGAAGTTGTAATACAGACAAATGTATTTCACCAGTGAATATTTAAATGGTTCTGAAGTTTCGCATTCGGGTTGATTATATCAAAAAGAGCCACCTCTGGGACCCAGGGATAGATTTTGAACCTCTACAAGCACTTTTAATTGTTAAATTCGTTAGCCTTTCCAGCTGTGCTATTAATTTTCCAGCTCAGTTTTTCTGAATGAATGGGTAGAAACTTCTGCTTTTCTTCAATCTCAGAGTATTGGGAGAAATAGAAAAAAATACATACCAAAAGAAGTTACTAAAATTATTGATTGTTAGTAGATTATCAAGATTTTAAAATTATACTAGATATAGCAATCATGAACTTATAAAATAAAACCATCTGAAAATTTTGAAGTATTGGTGAAATTTAGTTATATAGTTCATAGACTATGTTCTAATGGTGTTGTAAGCCTTAGGGTATATTTAGCACACCAAAATTTGGGTTTCAGTTGTCCATAATATTGCCTAGATGGATAAAATAGTTTAGCAGCATTTAATATAATTTTTATTTTGTATTTTCCCAGTAATCTTAACTTGTTCCTGTTCACAAAAATGTTTATGTGATAGTAAATAAACATCTCTATAAAATCTTAAAAACATATTTGACATTTAATTTGCACAATGTCTCTCTGTCAAATAATCATTCTAATACTCTAACAAGGAATAAAAATGTAACAACAATTTCACCACCTCCATTAGTTATTTCTGATGATTCTGAAGAATGACAATCGCCATGAATAATAACAAAGTAGCAAGCAAGAAGTTGGGGATATTTAGCAACTAATTTGCTCACCTTGTCCAACACTGTCCCTGACATGTATCAGGTGGTTAAGGAGTGTATTTCTATGCCACTCACAAAAGAGGAAATTAAAAAGAACCTAATACTCACCTGAAATTGAATTCAAGATGGACTTCATACCCACTATTTAAGTTGAAATCTCTGAACTTCCTCAAAGGTAAGCACGGCCAAAGTAAAAACTCATTTGCTGAGCATTCTGCCTACAAAGATATTTTTCAAACATCTGGAAACACTCTTTTGCCTCTCCTCTAAAGCCTTAAGAACTCCACATTGCTGAAGCTCGAGGAAGAAATTATACTTCAGTGACTGTGGAACACATATTCTCCACATTGAAACTATATCTAGGCAGGGCTTTTCCAGCTCATAGAACGCCCTGGGCTGTTCATGGCTAGGAGGTGTATTTTCAACAGGTTTGTGGAAACCCCCTTTAGCACACCTACCTTAGCTCTCACTCCATTGTCAGCAGTTTCCACACAGCTTCATAGTCCCTTTATCTACCCATTGTCACTGAACTCAGGGGGCCTCGGTACCTTCAAGACTCACGATAATCTTTTGTCCTTATTGATAGACATGTATTCTGGGTCTAAGTTAAACCAGGACAGTAACTCCTGCGGGGATTGAACCTATACTAGAGTGATTTCTACCCTCCCTTGTTGTCCTCATCTCAAACACAGATGGGGATGAAAGAAAACCATTTGTATATATGGGTTTTGTTCATGTTATGGCATTTAACAGTTATGAAAACAGAAAAGGAATACACACAGCCTATGATTCCAATACTCATAGTCTCAGCCACAATGCCATCCAGGCTCTTCATCATAAAAAAAAACCAACACCTGATCTAAATACCCATGAAGGAGTGTTTTTTTGGAACTCTGAATAGAAAAAAAGTTTTTCTAAACAACAGATTCATCCCAAGAATGTTGTGAAAAAACTAACACAATTCCTGTGGTTTTTCAAAATCTGGCATGTGGGCTTTAGGAAAAATATATGCAGTGTTTTAGTGAAGTCTATAATTTGATTTTATGTTAAAAATGAATATGCACACATTTATATGCTCCTGAGATATGAATCAAACTTAGTGGAGCAGATTTTTCTTGATGCAAATCTACAAGTAAAGCTGCATGCCTCAGAGAACACACCACGCTATACAGCTGTGCGACTGAAGTGTATGTCATATTACCAAGTCAATTTATCATGAAAATTGACCAGATTTCCTGCAGGCTAATCCAGTATGGTCTTGATAACTAAAATAAAGATAAAACGTGTCATAATTCACATTACTGTAACCTAGACTTAACCAAAACTCAGCAATCCTGAAAGCATTCATTTCTGTAATGATCATTACATCAGAGTTGAGTACCAAGGTAATCATTTATGAAATGAGTCCCAAAATCTCTCTAACTGTCTCTGACATGTGTGGGGCTAAGATTGAAGAAATTCACCAAAGTCAACAACAATAAAAAATGGGAGTGGGGAGAAAGATAGTGTTGTTTATTTTCTAAACTTTGTGCTTCTTATAAAACAGACAGCTAGACCGAATTTCTTTCATCACAGAATAACAAAATGTCAGGTTTGAAAGGAAAACAATTTTTTATCTAGTCAGGGACATGACTTAAAACAACAACAACAACAATGTGGGCTTTGAGGGATTTTGTATAAATCTGATGATCATCCACAAGAAGAAGCTCAAGTCAGAATGCAAACTTGTAGGTCAGATTTTCTTTCATGTAGTCTCTGCACATTTTCACACCTGAGAGAGCATTGCATACACCTGTAGTGCACAGTAGCCTGGGCATTGCTTTTCTGCTGCCTACCTGGTCACAAAATTACATTTTCTGTTTATTTTCCAGTCTCCTAAATTACACCATAAGAAACTTAAGGACCAAATCTGTATATCTTATTTCCTCTCTATTGCTAACATCTAGTATACAGCTGTTGTTCTATAAATAGTTCTTTTTAAGATTTTATTTATTTATTTATTTATTTGGGAGAGAGAGAGTGAGCAGGGGGAAGGAGCAGAGGGAGAGGGAGAAGCAGGCTCTCTGTTGAGCAGGGAACCCACCATGGAGCTCAGTTCTGGGACTCCAGGATCATGACCTGAGCCAAAGACAGACCTTAACCAATTGAGTCACCCAGATGCCCCTAAACTGTTTTTGAGTTATATGAAATCCAACAAGGTATCTTTAAGCACATGGGAAATCTGTTTCACTTTGTTTCTTGTATAATACATTTATACACATGTGCATGTGTGCGTGTGTGTGTGTGTGTGGGTATGTAAATTATACCTATATACTTTGGTACACTGTATTCATTAAATATAATAATATATAACTATATATATATCATTATATATATAAATTGTATACATGTATGTTAAACTGTTCTGTCATTAAACTCTTAAGTTTTCATTCTTAAATAGTGTGTTTTGGAGTAAAGACACTGTTCCAAATTATTGACAAACATTTTAGTATTGAATATGGTCAGACATAAAAATTCAAGATTTACATTCCAGAGCCCAAATCAAAAATTATTTCCCAGGACACCTCTGCCTTCTCAGCTACCCTCCTGCCATATATGGTGAGGCCCCCAAGGCACTCAAGAATGGCCTGGGAAGGAGCTCCCGCTATATTTTTGCAGTGATGGAAGGTCAAGGAACAACTAAAAAAAAAGAAAAAGTAAACAGAATTGTAAGTTCTCCTTAAAAATAAAAACTGAATAAAAATAAAAACTGAATTATAGGGCCAAATGAGCCATAGTTTGAATAGAATGTGAGATGGACAGTCAGCTCTTGTATTAACCCTCATTCAATTTTGAAGGACATGGCATAGTATCATTTAAGATTACAAACTGGCTAAAAGGAAATCACTGCCTCCTTGTCCTGACTGAGTTGTATTTGCTAGAATTCTGGAGAGTAATCTGTCTTCTCACAACGTGTTGACGCGATGTAAAATGCTGTTTGATATAACTGATAATGAATGAATGCACTCAGAGTCTTCCAGAGTCACTTCCCTCTTGCAGTCTAAACAGAACTCAGTCATAAATATTTAACTAAAAAGAACTAATTACATAGGTGATTTCATATTTTTTCCTCAGTGACGTCTTTATCTTTATCCTGTTTCTTTTCTTGATACACTGTACTAGCACATAACCAAGATGAAGCATACTACTTTACAACCAAAAGGTCTTCCCCTCAGGGCTTCAAAGTACAGCACACCATCCACTGCCCGTAACAACTAGCTCTCCGAAGTCATTGAACATAAAGGAAAGCCAGGGCCATTTTCCTTCAGTCAAAAGTACCAGTTCTCCTTCTATATGTAATAGTGTCCTAGGGGAAAATAGAAAACAAGAACACTGGCCATTTCAGTAAATATAATATGTTAGAAAGAATATAGGAGATAGGGTTTGGGGGCACCTGGGTGGCTCTGGCTGGATTAAAGCCTCTGCCTTCAGCTCAGGTCATGATCCCGGGGTCGTGGGATGAAGCCCCACATTGGGCTCTCTGCTCAGCAGGGAGCCTGATTCCTTCTCTCTCTCTGTCTACTTGTGATCTCTGTCTGTCAAATAAATAAATAAAATCTTTAAAAAAAAGAGAGAGAGAGATAGGTTTTTGTGCTATGGTAATTTATAGTAGGAATAAAATTTAATTGAAAATTACTCTCTTCCCCCCCTGAAACACATATCTTTCTTTGGTAGCATATATAGCCACTTACCACCATCCCCAAACATTTTTAATGGATTCAAGTCTTCTAATGGAATACTTTATGACAAGGTCACAGGCACACACACACACACACACACACACACACACACACACACACCTAAAACATTTCATGCACACAAAAACTTGTTTTTTAACAATTTTAAACACTGATTTTTTCTTTTACTTAAATTCAAGTTAGGTAACAGTGTAGCATTGGTTTCAGGAGCAGAATTTAGCGATTCATCACTTAATTTTACTCAAATAAAAATAGCCACGAGAGGTTTGGTTTTACAGTTAAAGAGGTAGGCTTATGTAAAAGATAAAACCAATAAAGAAAACTTGCAAGTCTTTAATTACAGCCTTTTTATAACATTGCCGATCATTCTCAAGCTTAGTTTCTGCACTAGAAATCCACTCTAGATGGCTAACTTTCTGGCAGGATGAAGAAAGTAGCAGTTTTATTGCTCTTTCTCTGTCTAAATTCTCCTCTGACTACTGGGAGATTTCCTTGATGGATTCAAGTAGAAACAGTTTTACTGATTCATTTTTATCTTATTTTGTTAGGGAAAGATTAAAACAAATAAAATATGACTAGAGGCACCAAATATTAATTATTTAAGCTATTGCTGTGGCAATCACTTGTTCCAATTTTCTGGAGCATTCTTGATTTTAAACAGTCTGTTCTGTAGTTCCCACAAAGATAGTCCTGATGTTTTACAACACATATCCCAATTTTGGATTCAGAACAAATGGTCACACAATTGCCCACTTCCTGATAGTGTTAAAAGCTTCTCTATCGCATTTCCAAAACGGTAAAGGTAACTTTTTCAATGGCTAAGTAGCTTGTGTACTTAGGTCCTAAAATCTCTAGAAAGAGATTTTAGAAAAATTTTTTAAATATTTTATTTATTTATTTGACAGAGAGAGATCACAAGCAGGCAGAGAGGCAGGCAGAGGGAGAGGGAGAAGCAGGCTCCCCACTGAGCAGAGAGCCCGATGCGGGGCTCGATCCCAGGACCCAGGGATCATGACCTGAGCCGAAGGCAGGGGCTTTAACCCACTGAGCCACCCAGGCGCCCCTAAAAAAGAGATTTTTTAAAAAGATTTTATTTATTTATTTGACAGACAGAGATCACAAGTAGGCAGAGAGGCAGGCTGAGAGAGAGAGAGAGAGAGAGAGAGGGAAGCAAGCTCCCTGCCGAGCAGAGAGCCCGATGCAGGGCTTGATCCCAGGACGCCGGGATCATGACCTGAGCCAAAGGCAGAGGCTTTAACCCACTGAGCCACCCAGGTGCCCCTAAAAAGAGATTTTAAATAGTTTTTAAAAGATCACTGTCAGGAGAAAAAAAAGTTCCCCATAGTAGTTTCGCCACCTATCAGAATTTCATTCTGAGAAGATTTGTGTTATCAAGTACTATTTGCATGGCATCCCGTCAAAGGAAATGCAGTTGTTGCAGAAAGCAGTATGGGTAATTCACTTGGCCACCCTCCACTTCACAGGCATGACTGAATCCTCTGAGCACCAAACCCACAACAATACCTGAGCACGAGGAAAAGCCAGTGGATGTCAGGAAAGCTGTCCCTGTTATCCCATAGTCATCCAACAGAGACTGGATGTCTGGTTAAGGTAACCACATGCTTCATTTCCCTAAGGGCCTCTGAGTTCCCTGTGTTAGAGGGACTAGTGTGTCACTGAGGTGACCTCTGATTAGGAACAGTCAACCATGCAGACCCTGAGAACTGCAGGGAAAACAAGGGGTTATCATCTAAATGCTTATGATGTAAGGATTACCACAAATACCATCTCAACCCCTACTCTGGAAGTCCTTCCTATGACCTCCAGCAGGCAGAGAGGACCCACCTGGAAAATCTCTAGGTAACTAACACCCCGATCCTCAGGTTTAATCCATACTAAACTAATCACACTTTTTTCCTTAAAAAAAAAAAGTGTGTGTGTGTGTGCACATGCATGCATGTGAACTTATGTCTGTTTCACTCAATGTCTTTCCCCCAGATTTTATTTCATCATAAAATGGCCAAGTCGTTCTATGGGTACTATTTTAATACCTTTTTCTATAACTGGACAATAATTCTGACTATTCAATAGAATCAGATACTATATATAACTAAATAATGATGCACAGGAAATCATGGGAAATGCTCCTATCTGGTTAGACACTTTAAACTGGCTTATTTAATTTTATTCTGCTTATTTTATTTATATTCATCTACATGAATCAATGGAATTATTGTCCACTACCCTTCAACACAAAAGCAGGAAGAGTAAAAAGAGAGTCTCTCGGCTCGACGTCACATAGATTAGTACATGAAAACCTGATAGAATAAAACAAGGGTATGGTAAAAGCCAGTTAACTCTAGAGGTTCATATCTGATCAAACCTTTAACCTCACTGTTTCCTTTCCTCCACTGAGTATTTATTTTAACTCTGAATTTTAGTCTTTGGCCTTCAGTGCCAGAAATATTCTTACATGTTCAGATAAGGCACTTTCATCCAGTTCCAAAAATGCTGAGGGTGAGGGTCAGATCTGAATTCCTGCTTATCCTGAGGCAAACATCTCCAACTGGACAAGCAGGGAATGGATGTCTTGACTGACGTCCCTGCCGCTGACAGGGGGCTGTTAGCTGTCTTGTTTTTTATCTTCACCATCCCCCCTTTTGGAATTTACATAGCAACAGAGATAATAAATGGCTTCTTGATTCTTCCCATTCCCTCCAAAACTAAGCTGAGGACAGAAGGCCCCCAGTGGATTTTTTTCAGCTTGACCCTACCTGTGTTTGGCTTTTGCCACTGGACCATGTCAGCATTCCAGGACCATGAGAGAATGCCATGTTTGCAACCCAACAGGAAGAGGAGTAAGCCGGGCGTTGACATCACCTGACAGATGTGTTTCTCAAGTGGGAAATTTTATTCAAGCCTTTTTCATGGAAATCATTGACACAGAAAAGGAATAAAGAAAAGAGAGAGAGAAAGTTGGTGCCATGATGGGCATGTTTTGCACCCCATAAAAAAGGAATTAAAATGACGCAAGCTCACCTCCCTCTCTTTACACCACCCCTATCCTCACTCATCCTTTATGTCTGGAAGTAAATGTTTCTGAAATACTATAGCTACCAGCAGAGCAGCAACACATAATAACATGGTAGCAACACATAAAACTGTCAGTCTTCGGGGAAAATAGATGGTTAGGCTGAGGGGGTAAATGGACTAAATCAATTTGAACACGCATGTTAAGGACTGTGAAAGGGCAGAGTTTAGTGCTGCTAGGCTGGAAAACATTTGTCTCTGTCTTCTTGTATTTCCACAGCACTGGGCAGAATCCACCCACAGGCTTCTCACTTGGCTCCAGTCTGACTCTGTGGCTGATTAATGGCAGCTGGAGGTGTCCAGTAATTTCCTCACCTAATAATAAGCTACAAACCAAAATGGAGGTTCCCCTCGGGCCCACAGTTAACATACCTATACTTACGACCAGGAGGTAGCCAATTACCCTGCCTCTGTGCCCACTACTTAGGAAATACATGCTTGAGCAAGGCTAGGGCCATTCTGTTTACCAGGGACCCAGCTTCTGCCGATAACCAGACAGACTGCTCTTGTCACATTATAAATACATACTCCTTTCATTTAGAGAGGGATATGCTTAGGAAAATCTTCTAGCATTTCCACAATACATTTTTAAATAATTTTTCCTCCAAAAAATGTGGTAGAAAAAATTCAGATGGTGCACTTGGTCTAGAGCCTTTTGGGACCTTAAATATCAAATGGCCATTACCAAAATGCCGGGTTGTAATTGCAAAGCCTGAAGCCTAAGCAATCAGTCTAATTCCTTGCTTCCTGAGGCAACCAATAAAGCTGTTTGTGTTCGGACAGCTCTTCCCCTTGGAGGCAATGAGAATCAGTCCATGCCACATATTCTACAGTGATTATGTGGATTAACTTTGTGATGTTAATTGAGTGGTTAGCCTCAACATTTATACTTATAGTAACACAATTAATTTAAGCTAAGGAATAATACATATTCTATACCAAGATGAAAACATACAAGTGTGTGTGTGCACGTGTGTGTATCTGTGTGTATATCTACACAAGCACGTTAGTTCCATGTTGTGGTGAGCAAAAGTATGGGGTAATGGAGACATTACATGGACCTGGATTCAGATTTCATTTCTGCTGCTTAATTGCATAACCTTGTGAAATTATTTTAACTCTTGTGAGCTTCTGTTTCCCCACTTATAAAATGAAAATAATAATATTTATCAGGAATAAAGTATGTGAAGTCCGTAGTTCAACATAAGGCACATAGTAGCAATTTATAATTACTTTCACATGTTAGAGGTGAAATCTAATTTTTTTTAAATAGTGGTGAATACACATAAGGTAAAACTCACCACCTTAACCACATCTATGTGCACAGTTAGGTGGCATTAACCACATTTACATCATTGAGCTTTCATCTGCACCATGGATCCCAGAACTCTTTTCATCTTCCAAAACTGAAACTCTGTACCCATTAAACAGTTCCTCATTCCCCATCTCTGCCGCTCCTGGAAACCAGAATTCTACTTTCTACTGCAAGGTTTTCTGACTACGTTAAGTACCTAATGTAAGTAGACTCATAGTATTTTTCCTCTTGTGATTTGCTTATTTCAATCAGCATAATGTCCTCAAGGACATTATGTTATGTTAGCATGTGTCAGGCTTTTCTTCCTTTTCAATGCTGAGTGATATTCCATTGAATGTATTTACCAGATTTGGATTATCTATCTATCTGTCAGGAAACTGACAGAGAAGATAGGCAGATTATATGGTGATGGACGAGGAGACTGAAGGAGAAAAGTTTAAAGGAATCATGAAAAGATCAGACAAGCAGAAACAGTGGCAGAATGAACTAAAGATACCAGAACAAAAATTTAAAGTTTTAGAATATATGTGTCAGACCTTCATCTGGAGGCCCTAGGATTGCACGGCCAGGTAAAGGAAGGGCAGATGAGGACATCTCCAAGTTGGTGACAGAATGTGTCAGAGAGTCTCATATTGTTCATGTCTGGGTTCAAACTTAGAACAAGAATTTCTATAATGAATCAATGGTGTGTGACAGCAAACACTAGCTAATCTGACTGTTTTATATGACTTAACATGTGTCATCATCCACTGTGACAGTGGTAGGATTGTTTCTAAACCATATTCAGTTAACTAGATGTAATCCTTTGTAGACATCATGGAAGAGGAGAACATATGTGTGTCATTTTTAATAGAAAACTCCTGGGTGCCTGGGTGGCTCAGTTGGTTAAACATCTGAGTTTGGCTCAGGTCCTGATCCCAGGGTCCTGGGATCAAGTCTTGCATCATATTCCCTAGTCAATAGGGAGTCTTCTCTTCCCTCTTCCTCTGCCCCTCCCCTGGCTTGTGTTCTCTCTCACTGACTCTCTTTCTCTCAAATAAATAAATAAAATATTTTAAAAAGAAGAAGAATGAGAAAGAGGAGGAGGAGGAGGAGGGGGAGAAGAAGAGGAAGAGGAAAAATCTTAAGTCTTCTTAACTGGTCCCTGGGCTCCCAAGAATAGAAGAGACCTTTGGGTAATTGAAGACCTTACTCTGAGCTGGGCCATGCACTGGGGATGACTTGAATGTGCTCTCGAGTGAAACACAAGAACTGGGTTGGGACATTTAAACATGTATACTGGGATTTAAGGGCCTGCCAATGCAGCCTTGTAATGAGGTTTGTAATGAGCTTTCCCCGTATCTCCCATTCCCTGACTGGCCTCATCAGATGCTCTTTCCCATGGTCAGTTGCTCTCTATCCATGCCAATGTTCATGCCTTCTTCACCCTTCTCAAACTTAATTCTTTTACCTAAACTGAGTCTTTGGGCAAGCTATTGTTCCTTTTTTCTATTCACATCCCACCTCTCCCTTTTTATCATTATAAACCAACATATTATTCTTAAAGGTCTAAGTCCAATACCACCCTATATGCACATCTATCTTTATCAGAAAACCTGAAAGAAGTTTTTGGGTTTTTTTTTTAATTTGGTTGTTTTTAGTGTTAAGTGGAAATTTTATACAGAAATAATACCTAATCAGGAGGTAGCTCAAGTGAAAGAGAATGAAAATCCTTACTAGATCTGTGTTAAAAATAAAAAGATAGAAAAGGAAAATATGAATGAATATATGTGCATGACTAAGCTAGCTTGCCCTCCTGAGTAACAATGATACCAGAAGGGATTGTGTGCTGTAAAATGAGGCCTGCTTTCATGCCATTCATGGATTGACAGGATATACTTTGTCCTCTGTTCTATTTTGCTTAAAAACGTGCTGTTTATTCAAGCAAAGGAAAAATAGAATGAAGTCTACAAAGAAAGACAGCCTCAGGGAATAAAGCCCTACTAAAATGATAGGGTTTGCAAAACATGTGCAGACCCTGATACTTCACTGACAGTCAAGTCTGGAAACAACACCTTTGTGAAAACTGGAAAGAAAGTTTGACAACTTGAGGCACTAAAGGGGGGTAAGTTAGGTCTTGGTATATACATTTTCAAGGCAGTGAACCTCATGTAGACACATCCAGTGGGAATGTTTTCTGTTATCTCTCTGATTATTACCTGGTGATGTTACCATGGCCACAAATGGCCTGCCAGCTTCTTCCTCCCCAATTTTCCTCTCATCACTATTTTCAACCCCATTCAACAGAGCCCTGCCTTTATCAAGAACTAAGACATTTCTATCCCATTTCTGTCAACTCATTTACATCGGCTGCTGCTGGGTTCAGGTTTAGGGTTGTACCTGCATAGTCAGTGACTTAAGGACTGCTTGCTTATTCCATAGTACATACAGATAATGTGCTAAGTGCTGTGGCGAGTAACATAAATACTTCTAAAATAATAATAAATGTAAAAGAACAGAACTTAGTGCCATTATACAAATTGAGCCACATTGATCACAACCAGAAGCAGAGGTAAATGTCCTTTCAGATCAAAGAAAGTCTGGGGAGGGGGGGGGTTCCTTGCCACTGACTGCAGAACACAGAGCTAAAGAAAGAATAGGAGTGATCCAGATTGCAAAGGGAAAGGAGATGTGTACATGGTGGGATTTTAGGGTGAAAAGGTGGCATTTTGCCAGAAAAGAATAACACGCACAGTACTGCGTGGTTGAAGGAAGCACACCTTCTCTCCAGACATTGAAATAAAACCAATATGGCCGAAGGCCAGGGAGCAATCAAGGAAGGGACTAAGTAAGAATTTGAGGTGAGAAAGATATGTAGCATGAAGGCCACTCCAAACTGTGTGGAAAATGTTAAGGATTTTGATCTTTCTCCTGAGTGGGGTGGGAAGCCTCTGAAACATCAGGTAGAGTATTAGTATATTTAAAGTACCTGTGCAGATGGGGTCACCATGAACCAGAGTGATGGATGATTGGGATGGTGTGCAATCCTCAAGAAGTTTGCAAAGTAGGTTAGAGATTAAACTAAGGTCCAAAAAAATGACAACTTTAAATAAGAAGACTTGAGTTCAAATCCTAAGCTCCCACTTATTATTACTTTTTTAAAATTATTTTTATTTTAGAGACAGAGAGTGCAAGTGAGGGTGAGGAGGAGAGAGAGAGAAGGGGGAGGGACAAACAGACTCCCTGCTGAATGCGGAATCTGATTCAGGACTTGATCTTAGGACACTCAGATCACAACCTGAGCTGAAATCAAAAGTCAGTCAATTAACTGACTGAGCCACCCAGATGCCCCTTAGCACTTTGACCTTGGGAGAATTCATGCACATTTCTTAGTTTCAACTTACTCACTTACTCTTAATGAAGTTGCGAGTCACAAAGGAGGTTGTCTCTTTGATAGCAGTTTATAAACTCCAGTGTTGTAAAAGTGTAGGTAGCAACATTGGAAAAATAGTTATGGCAATAATATTAAAAACATGTATTAGACAAAAAAAAAAAAAAACCATGTATTAGACAGTTTTTGCTGTGATAACAAATACCCCCCAAATCACAGAGCTAACAATGACAAGCAGCAATTTTACTCACCTCAAAGGAGGAGTATTGGCTGTCTGTGGCTCTTATGCAAGCTGTGTGTCAATGGGGTCTCTGCTTCATTTGTCTTCTCAATCTGGAAGCCAGACTGAAGAAGCAGAGCCCAACTTGTATGTGTGTTTCTCACAGGAAGGACCAAAGTGAAAGAACCTCTCAGAGTTGGCATCTAAAGCAAGTCACGTGGCCAAACCTCAAATCAATGGGACAAAAACGCATTATCCTCTTAGGGGTAAGAAGTAAGTGAATAGGGGCATCTGGGTGGCTCAATCATTAGGTGTCCACCTTCAGCTCAGGTTGTGATCCCAGGGTCCTGGGATCCAGCCCCACATCGGGCTCCCTGCTCAGTGGAAAGCCTGCTTCTCCCTCTCATTCTCCCCCTACTTGTGTTCCTTCTCTCCCTGTCTCTCTTTCTCTCTCTGTCAAATAAATAAAATCTTTAAAAAAAAAAAAGTAGTAAATGAGTAATTGGGAGCAATAGAAAAATCTACTATAAATATTTATGTGTATGTGTGTCCAAAGCTCTCTAAATCTAAGGGAAAAAAAAAAAAGTAGACATTGCATATTGCAGCCATCCTGGGAAGGGGAGAGAGTGATGTGGTAAAGACAGATCATCTACATTGCCTTTTGTGGGACTTAGCACCAAAACTTTTTTTAAAGTAAAAAAGTATCTCTTTCCATAGTATGGTATTCCCCAAGTGGACGAATCCCCCTCATGTTCTGCCCTCTTTCTGGTAGATACTGCCAACCTGTAACTCCCTCAAGTCCACCAATCCCAAATGAGGGGCATACCCTCTCTTCATGTAGATTAACATCTCAGAGCCTTTCCCTAAGTCATAAAGCAACTAAATGTTTAACTAGGGAACAAGAATCACTGCATTCTGAAGTTCTTGACATAATCCATCCCAGATGTAGGGTTTCTTCTCTGGGTCAACTGAGATGATTTCTAGTATCTGAGTTTTCCTGTAGGCTTTTACTTTTCACATTTGTAAGATTTCTCTCATATATGAATTCTCTGGTGTCTGTGGATCCCTAATATCTAGGAATTGTATACATTGAATATTTACAGCAGTGGTAAGCATGGGATATTTCTAATGACATCCTGTGCTTTACAATTACAAAATCTCCTCGACCAAGAGATTTCTGTTTCTTAGTATCTCTCACATAGCTATTTCAAAGGAAATTCTCAGACACCAGAGTTTCTTTGTATCTTATTTCCCTTGGAAAATTCTGTGTACATATTCTTCCCTCAAGATTGAGATTCACTTGAGATTTTTTTTGTTTGATATATTTTTTTAAAGCTTCTGATTTCTGGGGCACCTGGGTGGCTCAGTGGGTTAAGGCCTCTGCCTTCAGCTCAGGTCATGGTCCCAGGGTCCTGGGATCGAGCCCCACATCGGGCTCTCTGCTCAGCAGGGAGCCTGCTTCCCCCTCTTTCTCTGCCTGCCTCTCTGCTTGCTTGTAATCTCTGTCTGTCAAATAAGTAAATAAAATCTTAAAAAAAAAAAAAAAAAGGTTCTGATTCCTTGCTAACACTATGATGGACTTTTTCCTTAGAGAACTCTCTGAATACCTACCACTCCTAGGGACTGTGCACTGGTAAATCCTGGTGTTTTAAGTCTTAGACCTTTCCCCTCAAAGCCATATGGGATCTCGAAGTGTACATGAAGTTTTCCTGTCCTGGACAGTATTTCAAGTCCTAGTGGTCTAGAGCTCTGAGATGGTCTTCATATATGGTCCTAAACACCTGTGACACATGAGAGTTCTTCATCTTCTAGAGATGAGATCACCTTCTCATGGTGTCTCCCATAAATTTTTTAGTGCTTCTTATTAGAAGTATTTCCCTTTCTCTGCACTTCTCCATTCCCCAAAAATGTGGTGTGTTAAAATTTGAGAATTCAAATACCATTAAGATAGAGAACATCCTAAAATCAGAGAAAGCCTAAGAGACAAGATGATTAAAGCAAAAGAAATCTTCTTATTCTTCTAAAACTATGGGGTCCAATATAACCGCAAGTTTTAGGATTCCTTCTATGTCTTTTTGCAGGAGATTTAATTCTTTAACAGAACCTGTTTTAATACATGGATATTCTATAGTCCTGATAATTAATATCTCCCTCTCTCTTCCTTGGGAAGATACCACTTGAAATATCATGAATTACTGGGACGCCTGGGTGGCTCAGTTGGTTAAGCGGCTGCCTTTGGCTCAGGTCATGATCCCAGCGTCCTGGGATGGAGTCCCACATTGGGCTCCTTGCTCGGCAGGGAGCCTGCTTCTCCTTCTGCCTCTGCCTGCCACTCTGTCTGCCTGTGCTCACTCCTGCTCTCTCTCTCTCTCTGACAAATAAATAAATAAAAATCTAAAAAAAAAAAGATATCATGAATTACTGACACTTCTATATAATAGACCTCTTTGGAATAAATTTCCCTTCATGGATGAACAATTCAAAGAGGTAATAAGCTATTCCATTAAATAAAGTTAGCTATACATATACATGACACCTACTAAGCTTTAAAATAAGCAGCACACACACACACACACACACACACATACACACACACACACGTATATATATATACATACACATATATTTAAAGTATTTTATTTATTTACCAGAGAGAGAAAGAGAGCACACAGGCAGGGGGAGCTGCAGGCAGAGGGAGAAGCAGTCTTTCCATTCAGCAGGGAGCCCCATGTGGAGCTTGATTCCAGGACCCTGGGATCAAGCCCCATGTGGAGCTTGATTCCAGGACCCTGGGATCATGACCTGGGCCAAAAGACAGACGCTTAACCAACTGAGCCACCCAGGCATCCCCGCAATAAATATATTTTTAAAGCAAGAGAGAACAAAGAAAGAAGAAAGCAAAACTTGTGGACAAGAAAGGAAATGGAGAAGCAAATGAAATATACAACTGTATTCACAAAATATTTTTCCCCTTTCCTTAATTGCATGGTATCAAGCCATACCTTCCCCACCCCTCCTCCTGTTTTTCTTATAAGCTTCCTTGTTATTAAAAGAAACTCCTTAGAACCAACAAAATTGTGCTCAGTGGCCTACCTCCGGTAAATGGCAAAAACCTAATTTAGTGCTATTATATTTATTCCAAAAAGCTCAAAGCAGGTTCAAATTTACCTAAAAGCTATTTGCTAGACCTATAGATGAGAAACATATTTGAGTAACACGGATTAGTTTTTTTAAATAAGTTGGCCCTTAGTGCTCATTTTTAATACTTTTCACTACAAGATCCATAAAACTAGTAAATTTGGAATAATCCCACTCAAT
The DNA here is from genome assembly GCA_003697995.1 of Taxidea taxus jeffersonii. Classification (NCBI taxonomy): domain Eukaryota; kingdom Metazoa; phylum Chordata; class Mammalia; order Carnivora; family Mustelidae; genus Taxidea; species Taxidea taxus. The sequence continues at coordinate 276,171 of ML107244.1, forward strand.
AAAAGAAAGTTGAATTTAGTACCCCATTGGTACCATCTGAACAAAGACAATTTTTAAATTCATAAATAAATTCCCAAACCACATGTGATTGGGTGCAGTCACTCATTACTAAGAGATCCAATTAACTTTTCAAAACTTAGGGGCCACATGACTTTACCAGGATGTATTATAAAGAGGTATTGCAGGGGCACCTGGGTGGCTCAGTGGGTTAAAGCCTCTGCCTTCAGCTCAGGTCATGATCTCAGGGTCCTGGGATCGAGCCCCACATCAGGCTCTCTGCTCCGCGGGGAGCCTGCTTCCTCCTCTCTCTCTCTGCCTGCCTCTCTGCCAACTTGTGATCTCTATCTGTCAAATAAATAAATAAAATCTTAAAAAAAAAAAAAAGAGGTATTGCAAAAATTTCACTGATTCTTCCTATAGTCCTTTAAAACTTAGGAGCAAGTTGATTTTCCAGACATTCACGTAAATGTATATTCCATCTTTGCAATGAAACCCTGATCCTTTTCCCTGGTATGAAACCACCTTGACAGAGACACGAAATGCCCATATTTGGGTACTGCAGGAGCAGTTGATGACACTGGAGGTCAAGATCCTCAAAAGCAGCTATAATCACTTTTAGCAAACCCAAAACATCTCTCAGTTGGACTTTTAGGAAGAAGGAGCCCCTTTTCGGGAGATTAGGAAGAAGGAGCCCCTTTCGGGAGAAGACCATTCCAAAGATCGTTACATGTAAAACTGTCTGAAGGTACACTTTGGTCTGACTAACCACAGTACCGGGTCTGCTGGAGTGTAACCTACCACACTTCTGACATTTAAACACAAATACAAGAACAACTTAACTAAATCTCCCACTTCTTTTAGCAACCTAGGCAAATAGGAACTTTTAAAAATATGAATTCACACAGCAAAGGTTATTACACTAGGATTAAAAGAAAAAACATAACAAGAGTTCAATGTACATAGCCCATGGTCTGACCCCTGTCTAGTTCTATGGGCTAGAACCACAGACACACACACACACACACACACACACACACACAATTCCAACCAGCCACGCAGAATCTGACTTGCTCACAGCCTCAGCAACACTCCAGAATTTTCTTTTGTCCTGAAATTCCTCTAAACTGACTACTCCACCTTAAATCTCAACCCCACCCCCCATTCTCCAAACATATTCCCATATTTCTTTCTTTGGCTAATTTCTTTTTTTCCCTCCAAAATATACAATAGGCTCCCAAATGGCCAAGAATAGATGTGGCACTAAAACAACAACTTTTTTAGCCTCTTTGATGGCATTCTCACATCCTGCCTTATATCACAGGATTTGGCTTTGCACACTTTATTTGAGTAAATTAACAAATAAATGGGCCTGCTTGCTGGCAAAGACATCCATTAAACTCCCAAGACCCCTTCTAGGACATTTCATTTCATACTAAATATTCCACGCCAAGTACGATATTGACATTCTAGTACTCAAAATTATTGCACTCTTACCATCTAGATTATGTTTCATTTCCAAATAAGCCTTCATGGCTTGTGGCATATTTGATTTGCTGCTTAAGCAAACAGTAATCAAAGCCCTCGTCTCCCTATCTCATGAAATTGATAAAATGATATTAATCGAAATTCTTAGAGAAACTAAACAAAAAACCATGTGTAAAAAATCCTCATACATTTGTTTTCAATAAGTAGGCAAACATAAGAAAGTGTTGAAAAACATGGGGCACCTGGGTGGCTCAGTGGGTTAAAGCCTCTGCCTTCAGCTCAGGTCATGATCCCAGGGTCCTGGGATCGAGCGCCACATCGGGCTCCCCGCTCAGCGGGAAGCCTGCTTCCTCCTCCCTCTCTCTGCCTGCCTCTCTGCCTACTTGTGATCTCTGTCTGTCAAGTGAATAAATAAAATCTTTTAAAAAAAAAAGAAAGTGTTGATAAACATCCAGGAATGTAAAAAATAAAACTATGAGTCCTTTTTACCCCAGGTTTTCCCTAACAATGATCATTATCAAATTGCAGTTTCAATGATATTGTTGCGCTTTTATGTTAGCTTCCCTAACACAATCATCATCATAATTTTTCCCCCATTAAAAAGATAGTCCCCTAGTTTAAAAGCACTTGGGAGCAGAACCTAGAAAACTGTGCCACAAGTGGTGTAGAAGGTAAGAAAGGCGAGTATTGCTTGGGTTCTACCCAGAGAGAACAACACGCTCATTTCTTTTAAAATTTTAACTTACTGAAACGATGAGCCTGGTTTCATGACGTTGAACCCTTTAATGAACTTGCTTCACCTTTCAAGTTCTTACACCTCTGAGGGTATTCTAACTCCTGAACACTATTCCTCTGTCCTGGGACCATGTGTTTCCCATCCTAAAACACAAGAGAACAAAGTTGGAAAAGAAAGAACAGAGCCTTTCCTCCCCGTCAGAACTCAGGCTTATCTCAGCAACCTCCTATTTTTAACCAGATTGCAAATGGTATCCGTGATCAAAGGCCGGGAGCCCTGAAGGAACTGGAGCAAACAGCACGCAGCAGAATGCTTCCGGATGATCTATAAGCAGGAAAGGACTTTTGACATGAAAGACAGCTACAACAGCACAAGAATAGCAATAAACCAGCTGTGAAATGTGTAACGTTGCCCTTGAACGAATGCAAATTGTTCCAAATAATTTTTCCTTTTTTCTGCAGCCTCCGGATGCCCCGCTGGGGCATTTAAACAGCCACATGCTCAGTGTAAAAAAGCTTCTCTAAGTGGGAAAATACAGTGTACTAATGGGTTTAGAATGAGGGAACCGAACACATCCACAGTTTGGGGTTTATGCCTCCTTTGCTTTTTGTTGGAGAATGAGTTCATTAATGGCAGATTTGTTGTGGATACTAACTAAGCTTCCAGTCAGTCATGTTGAAGGGTAATTTATTGGCTTAGCAAGACTCAATTAGCCATGGAAGTGATTGTTAATTTAAAAGGTAAAGGCGTTGTTGAGCCTTCACATGGGATTGTTCATGCAACTGGGATGTATACTTACCTAAAGATGAAGAAGTACAGCCCTTACTTTTTAAAAATTATATTCTATTAGACAAATATATATTATAGAAATGCTATGAATACTATGATGTTTATGTATATTTTCCACTCTAAGTCATGAGAATGATATTGTTATATATTTCATATTTGCACAGTTATAAACACTCTCATATATATGGTTTCATTTAATTCACAGAAAAAGCTCTCCAATATATTAATATTCTCCCACATACTCTTTAGAATAAATTTGAATAAAACAAAACATTCTCTCTCAATAAGGATTCCTGTCTTAATCAATTATCTTAATTTTATATTTAAACTAAAAATAGTAGAATAAAAATAAGTCTCTTACTACTTCGTTATTTTCAAAATCTTAGTAGCAAACATATTGAGTAGTTTAGAAAACAATATGTTTACAATTAAAAGATACGTTTTATGTCACAAGTGAAAGATTATAAAAATAATTTGGCAATTTACTAATAAAAATTAAGGCAGAAAGGTTTATTTAAAAATCAAATAATCAAAAAAAGTATTTAGTTATTTAGATATATATGCTTTATTTGATGAGTAAATATTTTGCTTTGATATTAATTTTAAATAAAATATTTATGACTCAAAAAATATAAATTATATTCAGGTTATAACTAATCAATAGGGTATGAAACCAAAATTTCTACAAAGAATATTTTCCAATGGTAAATTATTTCCTTATGTATTAAGTCTATATTTCTGCATTTGTCTAAAAATAATACAATTAATACAGTTTTTTCTTGTTCTCCCTAGAATAAACATTCCAGCAAAACCATTTATATATATTGTATAACCAAGGAGGCAAAATATTGCTCTGCCTAAATATCAAAAATCACTTTCGAACATAGTGTTTAAAAGTTAACAAAGCACAGAAAAGAGAATTTTTCTACAGTCATACCCAGTATAAAAACATTTGTGTTTAGAAGCATCCCATTAGAGGGACGCCTGGGTGGCTCAGTTGGTTAAGCGGCTGCCTTCGGCTCAGGTCATGATCCCAGCATCCTGGGATCGAGTCCCACATCGGGCTCCTTGCTCGGCAGGGAGCCTGCTTCTTCCTCTGCCTCTGCCTGCCACTCTGCCTGTATTTGCTCTCTCTCTCTCTCTAACAAATAAATAAATAAAATCTTTAAAAAAAAAAAAAAGAAGAAGCATCCCATTGGAGACTTCTCTTAAGGTCAATTATTACATATTCGTTTCTAAGTGCTTTTCTGTAAAAACAGCCAAGTCATCAAAACTAATTCCTTTTAAAATCATAAAAAAATTGCACTTTTCAAAATCAGTACTTATTTCTGTATTGTCTTACAAATCTATAACACTGATTATAAGGGTACAGTATGTATTAAAAATCTAATTCCTTCCCCCCAGAGATTTATTTCATATTATACTCTGTTTTTACTTTTATAATAATAAATATGGACACAATGAGTATACCAAGACTTACTGTGTTTCATCAGGGAACCAGCTAGACGACTAACACAATTGCCCTGATATTAAACCATGTTTTACTTAAAACTAATTTTTCATCAGTGTTAGAGGTTAATAACACTGTTATTTCCTCTATTACCTGGATTTAATAAAAGCAGTGGGGCATAACATTCTGTAAAGCCAGGCAATGAGAGGAAATAACACAAATGTTAACCTCTAACATAAACGCAATGGTAATTACTCCAGTCTAGTTTTAATATTAATGTCTTTGGTAGTCTCCCAAGTGGCCACAAAAAAAAAAAAAAAAAAAGGAAAAAACCTCTCTCCTCAGTCTTCCAGAAACTACCAAGATCCAAGGTCAAGAGCAAATTATGCCTTCAGTTTATATGCTTAACACATTTTGTGCACCATATCACCCTTTAATATAGAAGCACATTATATTAGAAATAAAACACTGCAATAAAGTAGTAAAACTGTAATTATAAATTAGCTAAACTGAAATTACATATTGCAAATTTAACAACAACAACAACAAAAAATGTTGCAATACAGAAAAGCTGACCCACCTTCTTTAATGTCAAATGTAAAATTGAGTTGCATAGTAAGGTAAATAAACCTCCAAATTAAATACTTAAAAAAGAAAAAAGTGCAAAATAGTTTTGTCTATATCTTTTAAAGAGGCACTTGTGAAATTTCCATTGTTTGGTTTGTTTCTATTCTTTGTAAAAATCCATGGTGGCTGTTTTTTTATACAGACTTTAGTAATTATTTCTATTTGATAATCATCCTCTTCTAATGTTTGGCAGGTAAAATTAACTTCAGTTTTATCACTTGTCAAGTTTGTCTTCCGCGGCACCAAGAAATGTCAGCAGCCTCCTTGGAAACTCCTTGTCAGCAAGTTTAAGATTAATTTCTATTAATTATCGCAGATCCTGGAGCCCCTGCAGTGTGTTTCACTGAGAATCAAATTGCAGATTTGATTTGTGCAATTCTGCTAGGCCCCTCAGCATTTTGTAGGTTCACCAAAGTAAAAACATCCCAAGCTTTCATCTTTCAAACACCCCCACTCATTACAAATTTCAACTATTATTTCCTGTCATCTTTTCACATTCAGTTTACAAAAGCAAAAATGTGCCTCCTGACTGTTGGTGACCAGAGTTTGTCAGAATCCTTTCTTCAGGGGTGCCTGGGTGGCTCAGTGGGTTAAAGCTGCTGCCTTCGGCTCAGGTTATGATCCCAGGGTCCTGGGATCGAGCCCCGCATTGGGCTCTCTGCTCAGCAGGGAGCCTGCTTCCCTTCCTCTCTCTCTCTCTCTCTCTCTCTCTGCCTGCAGCTCTGCCTGCTTGTGATCTCTGTCAAATAAATAAATAAAATCTTTAAAAAAAAAAAAAGAATCCTTTCTTCATAATAAGTTCCTATGTACATGGATCTTGTCATTCATTTCTTGTATTCTTCAAAGCATGGGTTCCCAAAAATACTTACTGATTGATATTCATGCATAGTAGAATTAGAAAGGAAATTCTTTGTTCAGTCTGACATAGCCCAACCCTACCATATAGTTCTCATCGTGTACCAGAAATCTAATTCCTGATGGCCCCTTGTTAAATAGATTGTGAATATCAAAGCCTAAACACTGAATTTATCTGGTCCTCTGAAAATTGGCAGGTAAGGTAGGAACAACAGTGATAAGTAGTTCTTTAAAAGAAAATTCCATTTAGCATGACAAATATAATTATGATGACAATGTCATCTAAAAAGTACGTATCAGCTTTTCTTTGAAGAGTTTGCAATTTTTATCACTCCATAAAACATTGGGAAGGGAGTATTTCAAATGGACCCAAAGGAAGTTTTAGAAAGGGAAATTTAGTACTTGACTGATAAGAAGAATCATCGGTGGCCCAGACCCTTGAACTGGGTCACTTAAACAACGGGAACTGTGGTCCCGTTGTGTATTTACACTGGCTTCGGTGTTGAGTGGAGCCTTCTATGATCCTGAAAACTGCCAAAAACTCCTAGTTATCTGTAAGGATAACCCCTGGTGCACTCTGTTCACATCAAGATCTTCCAAGACCTTTGTTCCATGCTGCAGCAGGCAGAATAACATTTGAGGTCAATACTTTGGGGGGTGCAGGGAGCAACGAGAGAAGCACAAATGGATAGTGGCTAAGGGAAGCAAAGCTGATTGTTTAAAAAGAATGGGCTGCATTGCATCCAGCTGGATCACTTACCAGCTGCATTACCAGCTAACTATTTAATCTCTCAAAGTTTCCCCACCCATAAAATTAGGATTAAAACAGTATCTAGCTCATAAAGTCAATAAAATTATCTCTGCAAAGCAATGATCAGGACCCAGTAATCACTCATGCCTTATTCCTGCTCATGCTCACAAAAAACTACCAAGGGAAAAGATCGCAATATAACATGCACATACAAAGTTGCACATTAATCTTTTACTATCCAAACCAAGAATTCAAGAGTAAATTACTTGATTTCGGAATATTCAGAAGAGCACGTGCTGACATCAGAAAAGTATGAAAGATTTTATGAAACCAGAAAAGACCTCGAATAGCCAGAGGAATATTGAAAAAGAAAGCCAAAGTTGGTGGCATCACAATTCCAGATTTCAAGCTGTATTACAAAGCTGTCATCATCAGGACAGTATGGTACTAGCACAAAAATAGACACATAGATCAATGGAACAGAATAAAGAGCCCAGAAATAGACCCTCAACTCTATGGTCAACTAATCTTCAACAAAGCAGGAAAGAATGTCCAATGGAAAAAAGACAGTCTCTTCAACAAATGGTGTTGGGAAAATTGGAAAGCCACATGCAGAAAAATGAAACTGGACCATTTCCTTATACCACACATGAAAGTAGACTCAAAATGGATGAAGGACCTCAACGTGAGAAAGGAATCCATCAAAATCCTTGAGGAGAACACAGACAGCAACCTCTTCGACCTCAGCCACAGCAACTTCTTCCTAGGAACATGGTCAAAGGCAAGGGAAGCAAGGGCAAAGATGAACTATTGGGACTTCATCAAGATCAAAAGCTTTTGCACACAAAGGAAACAGTTAACAAAACCCAAAGACAACTGACAAGAATGGGAGAAGATATTCACGAACGACATATCAGATAAAGGGCTGTATCCAAAATCTAGAAAGAGCTTAGCAAACTCAGCACCCAAAGAACAAATAATCCAATCAAGAAATGGGCAGAGGACATGAACAGACATTTCTGCAAAGAAGACATCCAGATGGCCAACAGACACATAAAAAAGTGCTCCACATCACTGGGCATCAGGGAAGTACAAATCAAAACCACAATGAGATGCCACCTCACACCAGTCAGAATGGCTAAAATGAACAAGTCAGGAAATGACAGATGCTGGAGAGAATGCAGAGAAAGGGGAACCCTCCTACACTGTTGGTGGGAATGCAAGCTGGTGCAACCACTCTGGAAAACAGCATGGAAGTTCCTCAAAAAGTTGAAAATAAAGCTATCTTATGACCCAGTAATTGCACTACTGGGTTTTACCCTAAAGATACAAACGTAGTGATCCAAAGGGGCACGTGCACCTGAATGTTTATAACAGCAATGTCCACAAGAGCCAAACTATGGAAAGAACCTAGATGTCCATCAGCAGATGAATGGATAAAGAAGATGTGGCATATATATATATATATATGAATACTATGCAGCCATCAAAAGAAATGATGCCATTTGTGATGACGTGGATGGAACTAGAGGATATTATGCTTAGCGAAATAAGTCAGTCGGAGGAAGACAACTGTCATATGATCTCCCTAATATGAGGAAGTGGAGATGCAACATGGGGGACTTGGGGGGGTAGAAAAAGAATAAATGAAACAAGATGAGATTGGGAGGGAGACAAACCAAAAGAGACTCTTAAAATCTCACAAAACAAACTGAGGATTGCCGGGGGGAGGAAGGTAGGGAGAGGGTGGTTGGGTTATGGACATTGGGAAGGGTATGTGCTATGGTGAGTGCTGTGAAGTGTGTAAACCTGGTGATTCACAGACCTGTACCCCTGGGGCTAATAGTACATTATATGTTTATTAAAAAAATTTAAAAAATTATTAAAAAAAAAGAAAAGCATGAGAGTCTTCAGAGACCAAACCCATTCCTTCCCTCACAAAGCAAATGCTAATTTTCCTAATGAACTATCAATAACTAGATGTGTGAAGAAAAAGTAACAACTTATAGGTTCCTCATAATTTTTTCTAGATGGAAAAAAAAGTCAAGCTTTTTATATCTATTATAAATATTCCACTCTGTACGTATACTTGACATTATAATGAAACCATCAAAATAAAATGAAGACAATTAATACATAGTCTGTACAGCTGAAGAGTACAGAGTCTCATGGAAGAAAAAGTGCCTGCATAAAGAAGTGGAATAATAACTGGTGAATGCTATAACAAAGATGTTTTGAAGCTTCTGGAGTACAGAGTCCAAGGTATGAAGAGGAATTAATAGTTGAGTGCAATATTCTCTGGATCCAGAAAGATGATTTGGGCCAGAAGAAAAAAATACTTTTTTTTTTCATTCCCTGAATGAGAATTTGTATGCAGACTTTTGTATGCAGGTTCAAAAATTTTAGCAAATATATGGCTGACAGTGCCATGACAATAATTACCCATATGATAGGGGAAAACTGGCCTATACATTTCCCCACTGCCATGATTATTTAGGAATCTGGAAAGAATTTGCAAAGGAAAGATTAACACTTTGCTGCCTCCATACAGTTAAATAGAGCTGGGATAGTTTTTATTCAGCTTTGTATCCTTGAGACCTAAAACAAAAACGTAGGCCACTTAAAGAGCTGTTCTCTTAGTGAGAAACTAGAATTCCCCCAGTCTTATGGCATGTCCTCTAAAATTCTCACCAGTCAGAACTACCTCTGGCCTTTGGAGAACAAACATTGTTTTAGGATGACTTTCCTTCTCTGAGATCAAGGTATCCCAACCACAGTTCATGGCTTTTTTTTTTTTTAAGATTTTATTCATTCATTTGAGACAAATAGAGAGAGAGAGAGAGAGAGAGATCAAGCAGGGGGAGCGGCAAAGGGAGCGGGAGAAGCAGACTCCCCACTGAGCAAGGAGCCTGATGTGGGGCTCAATCCCAGGACCTGGAGATCATGACCTGAGGCAAAGGCAGACTAACCATCTGAGCCACCCAGGTGCCTCATTTTATGGCTTTTTTTATGAATAAAAATCCTTACCCCTGTTGGTCTCTCAGGTCTCTCAGTAATTTTGATAAATGGGATTTTTTCCCAAAATTGACATCCATTTTCTTAATGTCTTAATGTGATGGTTTATGCCACTCAATTACTTAAATTCAGTTTAGTGCTGAACCCAATGTTACAGAAACATTTTAATTTTTATTACTCAAGATACAGAAATCAAGAGGCATTGATACTAAGATGATAGGATATTAAGATGTTATGGAGAAGAAGATCGGCAAGAGACGATACCAGCCGAGGGGCCTGTAATCAGGATGCAATTGACTCTGGAAAGGTGTGTAACTAAAACAGTACAGGAGATAATCATGGAGAAATCAATCGTCAATGGTGTGCTATGCATTTCAAGATAAGACCATGTCTAACTGTGGGAAATTTTAAATTCAGAAAGATCAAAGTTATTCTAGGATTCACTCATTGTTTTAAGTATTTTGTTGCATGCTTAGAATCTGCTCCTGGACCTCAATCCTAGACCCAGTTCATATGTCTAAATAGAGTAAGCCAGACTTTTGCAGCCTAAAACAGTCCTGCAATCAATGGCCAGTCTTTTTTTAAACCTCTATCTCCCAGGCTGGCTGGCAATCAACTGGAATCCAAAGGAAATAGACTAAAGGCTACTAATAACAGAAGGTATTTATATGCTTAGCTTAAAAAGAGGAAGGGGCGATTGGACACTAAAGATCAAGTGGAACATTTCCATAAGAGTAATGTATACCCTAAAGTTGTATTAACTCTAGACAGAAGCTTTGGCAAATATTAATATCTAACTTTAAAAAAAAATTAGCAGGGCACCTGGGTGGCTCAGTCGGTTAAGCATCCAACTCTTGGTTTTGGCTCAGGTCACGATCTCAGGGGCTGGGATGAGCCCCACATCGGGGTCCCAGCTCAAAGAGAGTCTCCTTGAGATTCTCTCCCTCTGGCCCTCTCCCAATTTGTGTACTCTCTCTGGCGCTCTCTCTCTCTCTCTAAAATAAATAAATCTTTGAAAATAAAATTAGCTACTTGAACTTAAAATCAATTTATCTTCCTAAAATGCATGCAAATTTTTGTTCTGTCAAAATATTATCAACAAGAAACCTTTGTGAATCAATAATTTACTAGGAAGAATTAGAGAGGATATTGGCTCAATGGGCTTAGAATTTCAAGTTAAAAGCAAAATGGGTACTTTTAGGAATCCAGAGAAATCCATGGTAATCTTATTACCATGGGTAGGGAAAAGAGATGATATTTTCATTTCCTACTTTTGATTCATTTGAAAAGTCTAATGTTTAGTAGCAATGCAACTGCCATTCTAAATACATCCATTAAATAGGGCTATCAAAAGTCATTGCCACCACTGGTATAGGGTCCTTTAAAATGAAATTTAAAAGATATAGAAAGTGAATTTTCTGATAAATATTGCTCATGGAACAATAGTAGCTCCTCTTGATGCCACTGTCCTGAGCTTTCCCCATGTCACCCAACCAAAGCAGGTAAATGCCCCCAGAGCTGAACTCACAGCAACAAAATATCATTATGAGACCCCAAATTTATATTATTCTTTAACTTTAAAAAACAAAAATAAATGAAATGAAAAAGGAGGTTTCCTTATTCACAATTTCTCAGGATGCCTCAGTACCACTATGAGACAAAGAGGATATCAGTTATTTTACAGAGGAGGGATAGAGAGCGCCACAAACTTGCACAACTTGTTTGAAGGTCCAAAACCTAACAAGGAGAAATCTTAGGACTAAAACTGACGTCCTTCAACCTGAAGTCAAAGTAATCTTTCTGCTATCGCCAACCACATGCCATCTTGTTCATATTCTTAATTTCATGAGTAACTGAATTGATTGGCCTTCTTGTTTCACAGAATCCCTCTGCCATTTCAAACAGATGTCTTGCAAACTTGAGTAAAGCAAGATAGAGGAAACCTGAAATTATTCTGCATCTATCTTTGTTACATGTGATAACCAAGGAGAAGAAAACACCGCAGGCCCTACTTCTGCTACCAGTCGTTGAGTATTGGTATTTTATGTCCTTGATGGCCATATTTGATTTTTTTAAGAGACAGAAAATTTTTCAAAAAACTCCATGTGCTGTTTCCTCTGTTTGTAAGAATTGTGACCTTTGACTCTTATAAATCTACTCAAAGCCAAAGTCTGAAGATTGGGTGTTTCAGGAATGTTCAAAATATAACTTGAGATTTAGAGAGTCACAAACTTTTTTTGGCTTTTCTTGGTCCATTTTATTTGATAAAACTTAACCCATAAACAATGTGGCTGCACATTCTGTACAAAACATCCATTAGGTTATCTTGCTTTGTACCAAACCAGAGTTTGTTTGCACAAGGAATTAATGAGAGGGGTTACTGAAGGACTCCAGTATTTACTTTTCTTCCCCTTGGACAAATTGTTTGCAATACTAGCACCAAAGGATGCAAATAAAATTGACATTCTAACACATAATTCGTTTTCAGGGCATCTGACTCCACTATTAAAATAGAAAAAGATGTTTTCTTTTTTCTTTCTTTTTTTTTTTAAAAGATTTTATTTATTTATCAGAAAGAGTGAGCACAGGCAGACAGAGTGGCAGGCAGAGAGAGAGGAGGAAGCAAGCTCCCTGCTGAGCAAGGAGCCCGATGCGGGACTCAATCCCAGGACACTGGGATCATGACCTGAGCCGTAGGCAGCTGCTTAACCAACTGAGCCACCCAGGTGTCCCAGAAAAAGATGTTTTCTTAAAAGTGCTTTCTGAGGCTTGATGTTAGAGCAGTGGACATTTCTATTAGTGAACTTGATTTCTGAAGCTTGAATAAGGCAATTTCCTTAAATAGCCTTGCTCTTTAAAATGTGATCTTTTAATTAATGCAGTGTGTCATAGCTCTCATAACAAATGTATGGTTGGTATTTAAATTTGTTGGAATTAACATAATGTATTTTTTGGTCTAGAAACATTTCAAGCCTCAAAATCTAACACTCAAAATATATTTTAAGTATTTCTCACTGAATGAGAACACTGAAGCAGTGTTGCCTACCGGCCCACACAGTATGGATAATAGACAGGCCGACCTTCCTTGTTGAAATTTTGACTCCTCAAAATAGAGAGAGGGTATCTTACTCCCACTTTTGGAGAGTTATCCTAAAACCTCACTTGAAAGGCAGCCACTGAGATGTAACCAATGTGGAAAGATGTCTGATGTCCTGTTTCACCAGATCAACAGTTTCCAACGTAGATGGTTCTTTTATATTAATTTTTAATTTAAAAAGAGAGCAACTGAATCTACTAATATTTAATATCCAGATCAAAACTGATTACAAAATTCTGATTATAGGTCAGAAAAGTTTAGGGGTTATATTACAGTTAATTGCAGGATTGCATTACATGTAGAAAGTAGAAAAATATTTACAATAATTTGTACTGAAATGAGGAGTTGACATGAAAATCCTAAGTACCGTAAAGAGAGGCTGGCTTTCTCAGAGAAAAGTTGTCAAAAAAGTTGGAGAATCTGAAGATGAGTTACATGTTTTTCTTTTAGGGAAAAAAAAAAAAAAATTGTTCCAAATTTCTGAACTTTTCTATGATTAAAAGTGCCTGCTTAGCAGTATTTGAACATACACACCCCTTAATATGTCCCAATGTAAAAGAGGCATTTTTAATAAGAAGTGAGAAAATGATTGGTTTGGAAAATAATTCTTGCTATCAAGACAGAATTTTTGAAAACAGATGTTTGGCAATGTTTTCATCATTATGCAACTTTGTTACTGAAAACAATTTAACTGTGTCAATTATAAAACACCCATCTGTGTATTTTGAAAATTAAATATTATGCATTTTAGAGAAATATATGATATTTGTTAATTTTGTTAAGGCTTTATTTAGAATTTTTACATCTATGCTTATAAAAGAGATTGGCCTATATGGCACTCCTCTCCTCCTCTTCCTCTCTCTCTCACTCTCTCAGCCTTTGGTGAGTTGGGACTCTTCCTTATTCCTCAGTTTTTGAAAGTGTGCTCCCCAAATAAGTGTTTGAAGATTTAGGAAAACATGTATGGTTTTGTGCCAGTTTTGTTGGTAAGTTCTTGACTGTTGATTAAGTGACTATAATGGCTTTAGATTAATTAGGTTTTTAATTAGGTCTTGACTGTTGATTAAGTGACTATAAGGGCTTTAGATTAATTAGGTTTTTAAAGTTTCCTCAAAATTAATTTTGATAATATACAGTTTTCTAGAAAATCAGCCAGTTCACCCAGGTATTGGTATAAAAGTTCCTTATAGAACTTACCACTTATTTGTAATATTTTTTTTCTACATATAATCATGTTCTTTTTTTTCATATTTTTATTGCCCTTTTTAAAATAAATTTTGTCAAAGAAACTTCTTCTAAAGAAACAGATTTTAGGTCTGTGTTTCTTAGTTTTAGACTTAATTTTTATTCTATCTTCTTTATTTTCTGAGTTCACTTTGCTGAGTTTACCTGGCTAGAAAGTTTCTTTATCTGAGTTTTTGATGAACTCATGGAACATGAATTTTTACTATATCTTCTACACTATTATTTGAATTGCAGATAAAACTCCCTACAAACCATTTCAACTGCCTCCCACCAGTTTTGATATGTAGCGTCTCATCGCTGCTAGAGTGTGACTTTGATTTTTAAGTCTTGCATTGTCATGGTTGAAAGCACAGAGTTGGAGGTCAAATTCTCTGACCTTCCAATTTTAGCTCCATCCTTCATCAGATCTGTGCTTGAGTTTCCTCATCACCAAAATAATAATAGCAGTGAAACCTGCCTCTAGGGTTTTATAAAGTATATATACCACACATGGCACACTACACCGACCATGCTAAGCATTCTACTGAAACTGGCTGATCATCTAAGCATCATCTAACCATCATCATTACTAACTCCATGAAATTACGTTGGATAGTATTGTTTTAAAATTCAAAATATATAGATATTTATATATTCAAAATATATTGTTATATAACTTTATTACCCATGATCAGACAATATCAGCTTCATTTGCTGATATTTGTTGTGATGGTCAGTTTTTGTAAAATTTAATGAGTGTTTAAAAAATAACCTTTTAATCTGTAATTGTTGGGTGAAGGATTTTGTATACACATATTAGACGAAACATGTTAATTGTGTTATTTAATTTGTCTATATATGTAATACAATTTATATGATTGATACCAATACTTCACAAAATTATATTAAAATATTCTATGTGGATTTGCTAATTTCTTCTTGAAATTGTTTCCATTTTTCCTCATGTGTTTGAGGTTATGTTACTGATTGCACACAGGTTCACACTGCCGCATATTCTTGGGAAATAGTAGATTTAGTATGATAAAATGCTCTTCTTTCTCATTAGTAAAGGATTGTTGGCTTCAAATCT
This sequence comes from Taxidea taxus jeffersonii, assembly GCA_003697995.1. Classification (NCBI taxonomy): domain Eukaryota; kingdom Metazoa; phylum Chordata; class Mammalia; order Carnivora; family Mustelidae; genus Taxidea; species Taxidea taxus. The sequence goes on from ML107244.1 coordinate 291,290, forward strand.
ACTAGGTATGATAGTTATATAGTGTTTTTCTAACATATTTTTTCCATTTGTTTACATTGAACCTTTCTGTGTCATTGTTTTGCTCTATTTCTCACAAATAAGTACACAAATTTTTAAAAATAAACAATAAAAATCTCTTTGCTTTAACTAGCCTATGTTTAATTAATTTGCATCTATTGAGATATCTTTTATATTTGGATTCCTTTCTACCACTTTGTGTTGCATCATTTCCCTGACATTAAATGAATAGATTGAATTATCTTTATTCTCTCTTTCCAGCATTGGAAGTTCCTTCAATGGAGACCTTTATGTTTTATTTAGTTTTTAAATTCTGGACATTTAAATTTAATTATTTGCTTGACGATTCACATGGAAATATGTGGTATGTGAATGGAGACAAGGGTCACAAACTTAAGAGAGAGGTAAACATTTTAAGCCAGTATTTTCTATTTAAACGAGTTTAGGTTTGGACAGTCACCAGATTGGAACATTTTTTTAGCACTTAAAATAAAAAACTGCCAAAATGAAAAAAAAATGATTTATTAAAACTGGTTTCAAGAAATTGTCCATGTAATTTTTAAAAACATAATTCAAGTTTTTCTTTCACATTTTTTTAAATCTCAAGTTTTCTTTGGCAAATTTATCTAAAATATTACATTTTTCACTTTAGAGCTTATTCTTTATATTTATGTAACAAAGTACCCTGGATTGATGTTCAGAAAAATACTTTTCTCTAAATCCTGGTGGTTTGTACCCCTTTTTTTAACATGTATAAATATCTTTTAATTAAGTTGTCATTCTAAAATATGTTTTTGAGAAAAATTCATGAATTACACATTTATAAATTCTTATCCTTTCTTCTCTCTCTCCCCTTTGCACCATCTGAATGCAAAATTTAAGAAGTACAAAGGACGAAAAAACCATCCAGTACAAAGACTTGGGGTCCTGACATAGTCTAGAAGACCTTGGTCCCTGAAACTACCTAGGACAACCTCATCAACTTTGTACAATACAAAGAAAACTTTGTATTCTGTTAAACCATTTAAATTGTGAAGACTATTTGCTACAGCAGCTACCATGATCTTACTGATACAATTCCATATTTATTTTTTAATCCACTGATAATTTGTCTTTTAATTTGATGTACATAAACAGAGTGATTATTAAACATAATTGAATTAATAAAGACCATGTTTAACTGTCCTAAATATTATATTTGTTCTCTGTTTCATCTCATTTCTCTCGTTTTCTGCCTTCTCCACTTTCAAGTGAGCATTTTATATGATTCCATTTTTTATTTTCTCTTACCATAGCGATTATATTTCTTTAAAAATATTTTTAGTGTTGACTTGGAATTTCAAATATGCATTTTTAACAAATCTAAGTCCACCTTCAAATAACTACAATACTTCATATGTACATAATGCAGGTATCTTTCTATAGAGTATTTCCTATTCCTCTTTCCTGTCCTTTTTTTCACTCATTCATTTATTTTAATTTATCAATGCACTATAATAACCCAATATATTGTAACTAATATTGCTTTCAACAGTTATCTTAAAAATGAAAAAAAAACTTCATTTTACCTTGATTTATTACTTTTCCAACACACTTCCTTTCTTCCTGTAAGTCTGAGTTTCTGACCTATATCATATTTATTCTCCCTGAAATACTTCTTTTAACATTTCTTTCAGGACATGTTTGCTGGTGATAATAAAGTCTCTCAAACTTCTGTTTGAGAAAGTGTTAATTTTTTCTTTACTTTTGAAGTATAATCTTACTGGCTATAGAATTATATGTTGGTGTTTTTTTTCTTTCAAAACTTTAAATATTTCCCTCCACTTTCTTTTTTTTTTTTAAGATTTTTTTTATTTACCTGTCAGAGAGAGAGAGAAAGAGAGAGATAGAGCAAGCAGGAGGAGCAGCAGGCAGAGGGAAATACAGGTTCTCTACTGAGCAAGGAGCCTGATGTTGGACTCGATCCCAGGACCCTGGGATCATGACCTGAGCCAAAAGCAGAGTCTTAATTGACTGAGCTACCCAGGCATCCCTCTCCACTCTCTTCTTATTTGCATGGTTTCTGATCAGAAGACCACTATAATTCCTATCCTGTTCATCTATAAGTAAGGTGTATTTTTTTTCTCTGCCTCTTTTCAGGATTTTCTCTTTGTCTTTGACTTTCTGAAGCTTGAATATGATACAGCTAGGTGTAGTTCTTAGTTGTTGTTGTTGTTTAGAGATTGTAATTTATCTTTCTTGATGTTTTCTCAGTGTCCTAGATCTATGGTTTTGTGTCTGTGACTAACTTTGGAAAGTTCTCAACAGTTTTCACTTCATATATTTCTTCTGCACTGTTTTTGCTTTCTTCTCTTTCTAATGTTCCAATCATGCATATGTTGCTTTCTTTTCTTTTCAGTTGTCTCAGTTCTCAGATATTTCAGATATTCTGGGGAGTTTTTATTCTTTTTTTTCACCTTTAGCTTTCAATTCAGTAAGTTTCTATAGCCCCATGTTTAACCTCACTAGCTCTATCCTTAGGCATGCCTCATCCACTGATGAGCCCCTGAAAGTCACTTTTCATTTTTGTCTTCAATTTCTAGCATTTCCTTTTGATCCTTTCTTATAGCTTCCATCTCTCTGCTTACAGTACTCATCTGTTTTTGCGTGTTATCTCCTTTTTTTTTCTTTAGGGTCTTTAACTTACTAATCATACTTATTTTAAATTCTGATATTTCCAATATCTGTGCCATATCCAAGTTTGATTCTGAGTCTCACCTTAACTCTTCAGGCTGTCTTCTTGCTTTTTGGCATGCTTGCAATTTGTTTGCTTGTTTCTTTCAAGTTTTTATTTAAATTCTAGTAAGTTAGCATACAGTATAATATTGGTTTCAAGAGGAAAATTTAATGATTTATCACTTCCATATAACACCCGCTGCTCATCACAGCAAGCACCTTCTTTAATACCCATAACCTATTTAGCATTGTAATTTTTTTAAAAGCCAGGTATATTGTACTAATATTTGCTATAAATGTAGGGGCCACCGCATACAGTTTTCTCTAGCCCTCTTGTTTTTATCTTACCTGGTGTCTTTGAGCTTTCCTAAGTACTCTTCTTCAGAGATAGTCTTCATTTTACAGCTTTTCCCATTCTAATCCACTATCTTTACATTGGAGCCTTGTTAATATGGTGAGAAAGTGTGGGAAAAGGGAAGCATTCTGTAATCTTATGATTAATCTCAGCATTTAGTAAGCCCGGGTCCCTGCCTGGGCTGTGACCTTCACAAGTGTTTCTCCAAGGTATAACTTTTTCCCCCATAGGTGATACCAGAAGGCTAGCTGGAGTGATAATGCCCTTCGTTCAGCTGGGGTGAGGCTTTGGTAGTATTTTATCGTCAAGCATGTGTCTTTGTTATGGAGAACTCTCTGGGACTATTTTGCAATGATTACTCTTTGCTTGTCTCTGCCAAAGCCACAAGAGGATCTTTCTTGGATCTTAACCATGAGAATCCGGTAGGATTCCTGGAGTTTAAAGCTCATGGGGACCCATAAAACTGAAACCTTTGCAAGTTTCCCACTCTCCTGCTAGTTTATAGTCAACTTGCAGCATTTCCTCAAAACTGCCATTTAACTATCCGTACCATATTTTGGTACCAGCAGCTTCAGGTAAGTAGATCTCCACTGTGACTCCGATTTGCCCATCTCACCAAAATTTGTGATAGGAGTTTGACCTGCAAATTTTGTTCTCTGCCAGGCCCAAGAAAAGTCATCAATCTAAGTGTGTTTAGCTTCCTTGTTATAAGGACAGGAGTGACAACTTCCAGGATCTTTATATGTTGGAATGAAAGTCAGAGGTCCTATTTTTAATTTCTATTCAAATGATAATTCTTTCCATCCCAGGAACTAATTACTTTTATCCATTATCTATGTGCCAACCTCACATGTTTTTAATGTGCCACGAGTAAGAAGACATATAAGTCGTTTTCTCTTAATGTGGAACAAAATTACTCACAGAAGTCAAGACTTCGGAGATTCTCTAAAAAACAAACAAAAAGCTGTGTCTAGAAAGCAGGGATGACCATGAACAAAGCACTTGGCCGTGCAAGCCAAAGAAAGAGGAGTATTGTCTTTTTTTTCTAACTGAGCTTAAGATATTCACCTAGACTGATTTATGAGCGTATAAGTGGAAGCAAGAGCAGGGATTGGATTTCCTCAAGCATATTCCTTGTGCCCTTATGTGTTGCCCTTGCCACATTGATTCAGAGCTAAGGGTGTGTCTTACAAATGCTTAAGGCATGTTCCCGTAATACTTCATTATGTGCCAAGGCAGTCATCATCCCTGCAAAGTAGCGGTGTCTGGGAACAAGTTATCATTCTGAAATAATAAAAGCTATTCATTTTATTGACAGTTAAAATGCATGAGAACATTTATGACCAAACTCATATACATTTCTCACCATGAATGTGTGGCATTAATTATCAATCCTGCTCCAGGGAAGGATATGTTTGTATTATGAAGCAGATCTTTGTTTTAAGCTAGAGATGGTTACACTTGGTAGGAAGTTATTATGTTGGTTAATTTGGATTGAGCTCTGATGACATCTTTCTGCAGCATCAACATTTTTCTCCATGGGTTATATTTCAGAAGTGTTTGATATTATATTCTATACCAGGATGGTATAAAGTTATGTTTAATGTTGTAAAATATTATAGTTTAGGCATTACTTGACTAGAATGGGATGGGTCAGATTTCATTTGAAAACAAATGTGGCACATAGTAAAAGAAAAAGAATATAACTTATAATAATCACTACTACCTCATACAAGATAAAATGACCAAGTAATTTTATCAGTAGCATGCCTATAAAGATAATATAATATTAGTATTAACAAAGTGATATTTTCAGCCCTATGCTAGGGTGAAAGACCTTTGATTCCTCTTATTTTCACAATAGTTTTTAATTGGATATTTTTGTGAGAAACATTATAATGGCCTTACAGAGTAAACTGATCCTTTCATACTGACTCCTTTCTGGATTAAAAAGGCAACAATCCTGTATTTATGGATCAGGTGAGGATTGAACCTACTTTGGAAAGATGCACTCCCAAATTCTTAATCCATACATTAGGATAAATTAAGAAAAAATATCAACCTTCAGTGCCAGAGCTTGGAAAGTTTAAAATAAAAAAGGAAGTTTCAAAGCATTACTTTACTTAATTAGAATCAGTCAAGTAGAAAATAGATACGAAGCTATTAGAATTGGCTGAGGGCTCTAAAGTTTCCTATCATACATTTTGGGCTTCTTATCCCAGTGCATCCACTTACCAATTACATGTCCTAGACCAAGTCTCTCAACAATCTGGGCCCCCTCAGAGAAGACCCCTCCATGTTCTCCTCTCTGAAATGAGTTCTAACAGTATCTCTCACATGGGCAGTGGCAAGAATTATACAAGGTAATGTGCAAAAATGGTTCAGAATAAAGTCCAGCATGAAACAAATCTTCAATAGCTATCTCAATACTCAGACTTACTTTTTTTTTTCTTTCTTTCCTTTTAATCCAACTAATAAAACTATTTTCAATTTACTAGTTAAGAAATTAGTATCGGGGCGCCTGGGTGGCTCAGTGGGTTAAAGCCTCTGCCTTCGGCTCAGGTCATGATCCCAGGGTCCTGGGATAGAGCCCCACACCGGGCTCTCTGCTTGGCGGGGAGTCTGCTTCCTCCTCTCTCTCTGCCTGCCTCTCTGCCTTCTTGTGTTCTCTGTCTGTCAAATAAATAAATAAAATCTTTAAAAAAAAAAAAGAAATTAGTATCAAGTTCCCATGGGGGCTGTATTTATTTAAAAATGCCCAGATAGGGGTGCCTGGGTGGCACAGTCAGCTAGGTGGCAAATTCTTGGTTTTGGCTCAGGTTGTGATTTTAGGGTCATGAGATCTACCCCATATTGGGCTCTGCACTCAGCTGGAGCCTGCTTGAGACTCTCTCTCCCTCTCCTTCTACAAATCCCACACCCGTGTGTGTGTGTGTACATGGGTGCAGGCATTGTTTCTCTCTCTCTCAGGTAAATCTTTTTTTTTAAAGACTCAAATACATACTTTTTTTCTTTTTTAGTGTTTCAGGGGACACAGTCAGGACAAGACATGGTCTCAGCTGCATGTACTTGAGACTCTATTTCTACCTGACAATTATTTAGAACTCCCAGTAGTCAACATGTGAATCTGCCTGGAGCTTGAAGTTTTCAATGCTACAGCCTTTTTCATTTACTTTACTTCTTTCCATTCCATCAAGTTGTGCCTATCCTGTATTCAAATACAGCAATATTCTCTGTTTTTAAAGTAAACTTTTAAACTTAGTCTGCTTTACTGATATGAGGTGAATGTACTTATGAAGTACAAAATCCACATTGTCCAAAAAAAGTAACAATAAAAATTTCAGTAAGTTTTCCTAGAGCTATCTCAAGATCCACTAATCAGAATGAACACAATGTTTAAACAAAATTTAAAAATCAAAAACTGACATTTTCCATTCCAAATAATGAATTAACACACACTTGAAATAGATGATGAAGATTACAAGATAATTGTACATATATTTATTTAAAACATTATTGAGGCACATGTCTGGCTCAGTTGGTAGAGCATGAGACTCCTGATCTCAGGGATGTAAGCAAGCCTACACTGGATGTAGAGATTACTTAAAAATAAAATCTTAAATAAATAAAACATAATTAATTGAGTTGTAGTAAAATCCAAAATTATACAAACATTTTCTTAGATGACAAAATGCTTAATGGTAAAAAAAAACTTACCTTTGGAGACGGTTTATAATAATTATGACATAAGCAATTCAAGTCACAGATGGTATTAAATAATCAAATGCAATAGTATTTTCCTTTGAATTTTTAAATTGTTTCAGAAATGGAGGTATTAATTAATTAACATAATTAATTAATTTATTTTATTTTTTTATTTTTTTTAAGATTTTATTTATTTATTTGACAGACTGAGATCACAAGCAGGCAGAGAGGCAGGCAGAGAGTGGGAAGCAGGGTCCCCGCTGAGCAGAGAGCCTGATGTGGTGCTCAATCCCAGAACCCTGGGATCATGACCTGAGCCAAAGGCAGAGGCTTAACCCATCCAGGTGCCCCTATAATTAATTAATATTTCTCAGTGTCTATGCTCAAATATCATATTTGAAACTGTCTACACCTATTATCATAAAGCACCATGTTTGAAACTAGCTGCAACTATTTTGTATCCTAGAAATCCAAAGAATATGTACTCTATAAGGCACCAGAACAGGAAAAGTTATAGTTGCAAAAAATAAAGATATGTGCATTTTTCTCTTTAAAAATATTTTTATATTAGAATGTATAGTCTTACTTTTAAAAGATGCCTGCAAACCTCACTAAATTTAGTATATTTATTATCACATCTAGCAGCTTTTAATGAGACAAGTTTAAAAATAGTAACTATTACTTCTCATATTAATAAGTAATTATACACAGAAAGAAAACTTAAAAGAAGTAGAAACATCACAACGTCCTCTAGTAGGTGACAATATTTGTTCTCTAATATCTGAAGACTTCCAAGTTCTTAGAGAACCATATATCCATTTTATGTCCATCCCAGATTTGACAAGTGGGAGTCAGAGATCTCTGGGAAGGAGACACAAAGATATGAGAATATCCATCTCTTGATGCCACTGCTAAATTTAGATTCATCGTGCTTTTGCCCTGGAGGGATAGAAATGAAGCAACATCTATTTCAAACACTTAATACAATACTATTCTGGAAATAGAAGGCCCCTGTGTGAATGCTAAGCTATGGTGACTCTATTTCTTGCATGAGAGGCTTTTTTTTATGGGTTTGTTTGTTAATAGATGTATTTACCCTTGTCAACTTGAAAGTCTGCAGCACTGAATATAAACAACAAATTTGAAAAAAATAATAAAAATTAAAAAACAAAATAAACTACAAATTTTGAAAGCTAGGACAAAAAGTAAGTTTTGGTGGTAGGTGCACTATGTATCAAAAGTCTTACATATATGTATATGCTTCGATCCAGGAACTCCACATCTGAAAATTTAAGAAAATAATGAAAGGTAAGGATCCAATTATGTGGATCTTTATTGTAGAATATTTACAATGAAGAAAACTTGTCTTCAAAGTGTCCAAAAATTAATGATAAATAAAATGTCCAAAAATATAAGAAATAAAAGACTGTTTTGCAGTATAAAATTAAATTTTAATTTAATATGCTAAATTAATAAATATAATATATAATAAACATAATAACTTAAAAATAAACATTTTGTATATAAAATATAGGCTTTCTTTTTGAGGGTTGGATTATAGTTGAATTTAAATTTCACTTTTTCCTTATCTATATTTCCTAGTTTTATTCAATTAACATCTATTACTTCTATAATAAAAAGTTCTAAGTTAGCACTAATAGAAGGTGAAAAAATTAAAGTGCAAAATAGAGAAATCTTCCTCTTTCCCTCTCTCCTGTAACTTAAATAAATTACTTAAATAAATAACTGAAAATATACAATGCAGGGGCACCCTGGTGGCTCAGTCAGTTAAATGTCAGCTCAGGTCATGTTCTCAGAGTCCTGCTCAGTGGGGAGCCTGCTTCTCCTTCTCCCTCTGCCCCTCCTCTCTGCTTATTCTTACTCTCTGTCTTTCAAATAAATAAATAAAATCTTAAAAATATATGTGCGATGCAGAGAAAACCAAATTAAGCACATTTAGAATTAAAACAATCAACACTAAGCTAATAAAAGTAAAATTAAATTGCATTTGACCTACTTAAATCAGAATATATATATTGATATATGACATATATACCCTATCATTTTTTAAAAATCAGGAGGTTTAAAGGAAAGATAGCTATGTTAATATCTGACTTTCTGCTAAATTTCTGGGTGATCTTGAGCAAGTCACAATTATAATTGTATTCATAGAATAAGATTGGAGGAGTAGATGATTTCTGAAAGCACTTCTAGGCATACTATTCAATCAAATTCTGGAAAATCTTCATAATTTGGATTATAATCTCAACTTCTTTCTGTTATAGCTGAAGTCCCCATGCCAGTTTCAGCAATTGTGCACAAGGTCTTCTGGGCAAAGGCTACATCTTGCCTACCTACCCTTTAGTCTCCCTCACATAATAACAGCTCAATAAATATTTGGAAAAAATCATTCTTCTTTCTATACTTATATTTTCATGACTTAAGGATACTAGTCCCAAGATAGTTCCAAAAATTCAGTTGACTTGTCTACATAAACTGGTCTAAGATCCAGGACTGGTATAAAAACTAATGATAGCAAGACACAGAACACAGGCTTTAAGTAAACTGTTTCCGTTAAATTCTCAACTTGAGAAAAGGTGGCCTGCAAAAAAGCTACGGAACATCATCGTTCTTGTGCTCTGTTATACCTCTAACATGTCTTCCATAGTGGCTCTGTTTGAGCCATCTTTCTGGTTTTGCCTTCCTTCTGTTCTTCAGAAGAGCATAGAATTATTTTGGTCATTCCATCAGCTTTAGAAGAAACCTGCGGAAGTGCACTGGTTAAAATGTTCAGTGCACACATCTGTCAGCATGCTCCACATGAGAAGCAGAACACTATGGCTGCAATCATAGCCTTAGGAGCCAGCAAGCAAAATGAGTAGGTAGGTCACAAAACCAAGTGAGCGGCATAAACCCTAAACAGAGAAAGCCCCACAGCAGACAATTCCTCAGCTGATAAGGGACAGAGCATAGCCAAAATGTAGGGGAAAGACTGGACAATGAAGACACACCACTGCTCTCAACTGATGCAAATCACATTCCTTGTGGTTCCCACAATAAATATACAAAAATAAAAAAATAATTTGAATTTATTTCTTTAATTTTGGTTTGGTAAATGGGAAATATAACATGGTTTAATAAAATTAATCAAAACTTTCAAGACAGTGTGGTGACTGTTTTGCAATACATGCAAATATCATATCATTATGTTATACACCTGAAACTAATATAATGTTATATGTCAATTGTACCTCAATAAAAAAGAGAACTTCCAATTTTCTAGTTACTGCTTAGTACATAATGCATGTTAAATGTTTAATAAAACTAAAGATACTTATTTAACCAGCATTATATCTACACTTGAAAATAAGGATAAGGAAAGAGATCAGCTATTAAAATAGGTGCAGCAAAGGCACCTGAGTGGCTCAGTGGGTTAAGCCTCTGCCTTCAGCTCAGGTCGTGGTCCCAGGGTCCTGGGATGGAGCCCCACATCAGGCTCACTGCTCAGCAGGGAGCCTGCTTCCCCCTCTCTCTCTGCCTGCCTCTCTGCCTACTTGTGATTTCTCTCTGTGTGTGGCAAATAAATAAATAAAATCTTTGAAAAAAAAACAAAATAAAATAGATGTAGCAAATTATTTTAAGTCAAAAGATACCCTTCCATGGGGGGAAACCTCTGTGAAAGCAGTTGGTATACAAATCATGGGTTCAGCTCATGGGTCCCTTTATATCTCCACACTACCTCGTAATGGTCTTTTGTTTGGAAACGGTTTGTTTTTTAACCAGAATCAGTTATGTGAGTGAATTAACAATGTCCAAAAATCATCTGCTATTTATTGCTTATTTGTAGAGACTCCAAATACTGTACATGGGCACATGCAAGATACAAATTTTTGTCTTTCAGGAGTATACTGTCATTTACAAACTCAAGTAAGTATTCATAATTATGACTATGCAAAAAAATATTAATGCCTCTAATAAAAGCCTCTTTTGAGAAATAAACTGTTGCCTCAAGTTGCACACATATGTGTCTGTGATATGGCATGCATGAGAAGATAAAATGCCATGAAGTAAAACAGACTCTAAGTAATCAACTCTAGAATCTATTTCATCCAAGATGCATGGAATGTGAAGACGACAAGTGATCCATGAAAATCTAGTTAAGGTGCTGCCTCTTCCATGAACATCCCAACTCCCCCTCTGAAGTGATTTTTTTTTCCCTCCTCTAAGGTCCCTCAAAATGTTTTCATCTCCACTCTTCATTTCTAGCTATTGTGTCTTGCATTACAGGATTTATTTTGGATAATTTGTTTTTCAGCAATACTGTAAATCCTTAAAGGAAAAGAATGGAATTTAAAAACACTTGTTAACTCCATACACACGCAGTCACATTGCTTGTCATGTTAAAATAAATGGTTGTCAAACCAAAAGAGACTCTTAATGTCATAAAACAAACTGAGGGGGGTGGGGGGAGGGGGGTTGGTAGAGGGTGGTGGGGTTATATTATATGTTTAAATAAAAATAAAAATAAAAATAAATAAAAAATAAATAAATGGTTGTCAGATGAACTGATACCTTCTTTTTCCCTGGACAACTCTGGAGTCAGAGAAGCAATAACCTATATAGCTTGTATTTCTATTTTTGTATTTGTTCTGATTTTCTCCCCAAGTGAAAGGTTCCAGAGATCTCAAATGCAGAGAAGGACTGCAAATAGCAGAGGAAAAAGGTGTCTTACTAGTGGCCAAGGGACCTGGATAAGAACAGCCCTCCCTGGACTCTTGCAATTCTTAGTCATCTCTGTATGGGGATTGTAAGGAGAGCTCATTTTCATCCAAAAAGAAATTCCATCACAGTGAAAAACCTGAAGGGCGGCAATGACCAATCATCCACAGGTGATGAGAAGTTTGGAGTAAAACACAATAATGAAATAAATGCAGGTTTCCACCTGGACTGAGGGTTGGCTGGTCCACTGAGAGGTGGAGAACTGTGTTGGTACCCAAATTAGAAGTCATTGGGGCACAGAAGAAAGAGCACTGGATTTGGGGTCCAGAGGCTTCAAGGGAAGTTCTTATTTGGTACTAGGTCATTCTTGACTAAGAGAACATCATGGGATATCACTGGGACTCAAGGTGTTTTAAGTTCTCTTAATGTTATAAATTGAAGAGGTTAAACCCAGTATGCTCCGATGTACTGATAAAGCTGTTAAATTTTATGATTAAGAATCAAATATAGGGACACTTGGGTGGCTCACTGGGTTAAAGCCTCTGCCTTCGGCTCAGGTCATGATCCCAGAGTCCTGGGATTGAGCCCCACATCAGGCTCTCTGCTCAGCAGGGAGCCTGCTTCCCTTCCTCTCTCTCTGTCTGCCTCTCTGCCTACTTGTGATCTCTGTCTGTCAAATAAATAAATAAATAATCTTTAAAAAAAAAAAAGAATCAAATATATCTTAAACCTTGGTAAGTATTCAAATTTAAACCGTATTTTGAGGATTTTTTTTCAGTATAGTATCTGAGTCTGAAGCAGATAATAATAGTAATGATAATAATGGCTAACATTCATTTATTTAACAGATATTTGTGGGGACCTACCACATGTCAGGCACTGTGTGAAAACACAGCAGAGAGAAGAAAAAAAATAGGGGGGAAAAACATATCTGGTTTCAGGGAGCTTACATTCTAAGCTTAGGGAGACCACATTTAACAAATAGAATACAGTGTGTCTCACTTCGAGGAGAATCTTGGAGAAATATTATACAAAGATTGGTGATGGAAAGTTCCAAGACATTTAGGTACATACTGTTGAATACTTATTAGGGGGCACACATTTAAAGGTATTCTCTCATTTCCTCCTAGTAACAGTACTATAATTATTATTATTTCCTTATGCCTATTGTACAGATGGGGAGGAAATGAGCACAGAGACATCAATTAAATTTCCCAGGGTCACAGAGATAATAAGTAATGAAAATCCCAAGCCTGTGCCCCAACCGTGATGTGGTATTGTCTTCTGCTAGATGATATCGTAGTACAAGTCTTTAATGATTTCATAAATAGAAATAAGCACACATAACCTGTGCATTCACAACTTTTTCTTTTTCCCACTGTGTTTGTCAAATAAAAACTACTGAAAGAGTGTCAAAAATTTTAGACACATGATTTTGGCTTAAATCAGTGTATCTTGGTCATTAACTTTCAAAAGCAACAGGTAACAACCAAAGTCAAAAGATCAAACTTGAGTAACAGAGATAAGTTATTACCAAGGTTCTATGTCATGGTCTTCAACCTTCAACCTTGCCAAATGGATAGACCCTAGAACACCAGAATTGCCTTTGTACATTAAGCCTGTTCAAGAAGATACACTGGATCAACTTTCTATGGAACATAACATCTGAGGCAGAAATAGAATCAGATTTCTCATAAAGCAGAGACACACGAGGGCAATACTGTGAAGGAGCAGTTAAGTGCATGGGTTTTGTACTCATATAGATGTGGCTTCACACTTGCTCGCTCACTAGCTCCATCTTCTTAAGCAAGCCTACTTTCTTCTGCAAACCCTAGTTAGTTTCTCTTTTAAAGAGGAACAATAATAATATCAATATTATATGGTTTGTAAGAATTACAAGAGTTCATGTATGTTAAAGACATACTTTAAAAATAATATATGTATTATGTATATATATGTATATATGTATACATATATATGTATAATATATGTATAAAGCACAGTACTGGCATATAGGAAATCTACAATATATGATATTTATTGTTATTTTCATGAATAAATGTACCAACTTGAGCAAAAGGATTTGCATAGTCAGAGGAGTAAGAGGCCTGACACCTAACAGGATACTTAATGTTATTTTTCAAAGAACCCACTCTACACAGGAATGTTGAAGGAACTACCTTTCCACTTTTCCCTCAATTGTGGCTTCAGGAATGTGTTTAGCACTCATAGTGATCAGAAGCAGTATTTCCAAACAAACAACCCCAAAAAAAGCAATGACATAACTTTGACTCGTTTCTGTACATTTATGTAAATAGCTCAGCCAGTGAGTGTCTTACAAGAAGAAAGAATGACGATGACTCCACCAGCATGTAAAAATATTCTTACAGACTCAGCTCTCTGTGTCAGCTCACAATAGCCACTGATGATCGGATCATTTCCTCTCATCTGTGCTTGGATGCCTTGACGGCACTTCCCAGCAAGTAAACTTATAACATTAAAACAATGTTCATTCCCAATTTATACCAGATTGCATCCCATCATTATCAACAGCCCATATAGCCAAAGAAAGGGCTTCCTTACACTGTTTCCATGGTGTTTATGTGTTTCTACCCTAAACAGACAGATGCAGATTAAGCAATGCATGTCAATCCTATTATGAGGCTGTGAAATGGGCAGAAGTTTTGTTACACACTCATGCAATCACACACATGGGGAACATCCTGTTTATTTGGCTCATCTTCTGATGATTGGCTGTGGTGTATCAGCACATTACTGACAGCTGGGAATTTCTCCAGTGGAACATGCCTTTCCTATGACAAACATCCAAAGAGCAAGGGGAACACGTGTCTCCCCACCAGGTCCGTACACAGCACCATGGTTTCTCCAAACGTAGAGCACGTTGGCTGCCTGGGTTTTGTTGGAATGCCACGGAGGGGCCCCCGGTGACCTTCAGAGGCCGCATGAGATAATACGTTCTTGGACCCCATTTCCGGACTGCTTTGGGCAAGGTCAGGATGGCAAATATCCCACTTCCACAATATCAGATGTTACGGTAATTCCTTTTAGCTAATGTGTAAGAGCAAAGGAATGCCTTCAAACCTCATCTAGGCCCTGTGGAATCTGTTGAAAATGCATGACAGCTGTGGGCTTTGGCGAGGCTGTCTGTGAATGTATGAGATTTGGAAACAATTCAAAGCTAGAAATAACTATACAAATCATACCCCTCCACCACTGCTCACTTGCCCTCTCTCTTCCCATCACTCATTTCACACACACTGTAGCTGGGTCACAATCTCGTCCTCAGGACCTTCCTGCATTCTTCATGGCCAGGAACTGTGGGTAACGTCCTCCACACACAAACACAGATGTGAAGAGAAGAAAGAGGCAGAGGCGGGGGTCAGAGCAGCAGAATGATTTTAATAAGGCACAAGAACAGGAAATTGAGAAAGAGCCTTTTTTTTAGTATCCAACTGGGAGTTGAGAAGCAGCAGCAAACGCACACACTTGTTTAAAAGCCCATCTGCAGTTGGAGTCATCATTGAGTTTTCTAGTGATTTATAGAGGCCCTCGTTTTCTTAAACCTGCATTACTTTTAAAGGCTGTGACTATTGACAACTTAGCTCTTGCAACTTTTACACGTATCCTAGGCCCCTCACCATTTAGTCTCTTCCAGCCTAGTTTGTGTATAATGCTTTGGAGAAGAGCAGGCTATTTGAGAAAAG
Organism: Taxidea taxus jeffersonii; assembly: GCA_003697995.1. Lineage (NCBI taxonomy): Eukaryota > Metazoa > Chordata > Mammalia > Carnivora > Mustelidae > Taxidea > Taxidea taxus. The sequence continues at coordinate 306,527 of ML107244.1, forward strand.
GAGCTGAGACAAATGGGGTCCACTCAAAGACACTGTTTTCTTAAACCAAACGACTTATATCCAAATACCTTCATGATTCTGACCTCAGAATTCCAACTCCCAATATTTTAACTTTAATGTCATCCCAGGATTTCAAAGACATTCTGCAACCTGAGTCAGAAACAATATGATATCCTGGAAAACACTGGCTCTCCTCCTGTGACTTTAGCTACCGCTCTGTATGTTTAAATATTACCTCTAGGCACAATCAGGTTGTTCTAGCAGAGTTTTCCCAGCTTTAACACACACGATGGTTGTGTGTCAGTCAACACACACTCAACTCGCCTAAAATAAGCCTCACATTATCATTATCCAGAGTTTGGGCAGGGTAATTCCTCAAGATGGAGGCTTTAAAAGTGAAGCTAATAGTATTCTGTCGATATGGCAAACTGAAACAAAAACACAGATATAATATTTAAAAATAACTTGGGGCGTGGAAAACAATGTAAAAGGGGGAAAAACAATTCCTACTGAGAATTCGCTGGATGCTGTCAAGCACCTCATCAGCCAGCTGGCTCGAACAGAGTGTTCAGAAGCGAAGAAAAAATTATTCTGGCCATCCATGCACTAAAACTTGTAACACCTAACCCAAAGAATAAATTTCCAATGAAACTCACTTGGGGGATTCAGATGCTCGCTTGGGGACATTTACTCGTAGAGTAAGATCAATCCTAACAAGCTGTGTTATTTGGATTACCAGACCACAATGGATTAGAAACAGTGCATTAAAGAAAGACAGGGTTCTGGTAGAGAAGAGTGTGCCGGCAACAACTAAAAGTGCAGCTGGCCAGCTCAGAGCAAGAGAAAAGAGCTATGGTTCAGCAACAGGACTGGCCCTGGCACTTCAGAAAGAGGTCCCAGCACACTACTGTATCACCGCAAAGGACGGGAATGGGTGTGTATAATGTTGATCCTGAATCGTAAGGAAAATATAGTCTATGCATGAATTTGTGGAAGTATAAGATACATTGAAGATGAAGTCACATCAAAATGATATAGAACTAACGGCACCTGGGTGGCTCAGTCATTAAACATCTGACTTCTGCTCAAGTCATGATCCCAGTATCCTGGGATTGAGCCCTGGGTCGGGCTCCCTGTTCCATGGGAAGCCTACTTCTCCCTCTCCCACTCCCCCTGCTTGTGTTCCCTCTCTCACTGTGTCTCTCTGTCATATAAATGAATAAAGTCTTTTTAAAAACCAACAACAATACAGAACTAGAAATTCTCATACCTCAGAAGAGTATGGCTTCCTTTAGGTCTAAACTGAATAAACATGGAATACTTCAGTGTCCCCAAATGACATTTGACATTGTAAAAAATGACTGTATATAAATATAGGAGACTTATAATGAGAATTTAAGATCACAGTGCCTCTTATTTTTCTCATGCTCTACTCCACGAGATACATATTACAAGCCACCAACTTCATTTGAGTGCTCCCTAAATTACTTCGAGAATATTCTACCACGAAAAGAAAATTAAAGAGACAGAGATAAGACTGTTCTCACTTAATATCTAAAAAATAGAAAATTATGAATGTATCATTCTATATACACATGAGTGCGTGCACACACACACACACACACACACACAGAACACCACACAGAGACCTGAAGGGCTGAAAGGAGTGTGGCTTCCATGTCCGTTTCATAGAGGGAAGGGCAGAGAATTAGGCAAGCATGAGGGGATGGGGAATTTCAGACATACAGCATATAGTGCAGAGGCGGGCAAGGGGTAGAAATGCTCAGGAATTTGTCCGTCCTCCTATGTCATTATCTCTGCTCTCTTGTCTGGATTTCGCACTGGTAACTCTGCCTAGCACTGCAATTCCCATGCCTGGTCATGACCATCAAGGCAATACACCGACCTGGCTCTCATCCTGTATCTACGGCTCTACCTGCTTCTAAACTCCTTTTATAAAACCTATAATGGACACCAGCGTTACACTCCCTGCTTCTGATAACTACTCTTTATCCCATTGTATTACGCTCCTAGGGCTGCCCTGACAAATAACCATAAACTGGGTGGCTTAATACAACGGAAGTGTATTCTCTTCAAGTTCTAGAACTAGAGGTCAGAAAGCAAGGTGTCCGCAGGCCAGTCTCTCTCTGAAGTTCTAGAGGAGAGAATCCTCCTGTGCCTCTTTCAGGTCATAGTGACCCCAGACCCCAGAACTTATTCTGGCTTGGCGGTAGGAGGCCAGTCTCTGCCTCCACCTTCGCCTGGCCTCCTCTGTCCTTCTGTGTGGCTTTCCTCTTTTAATTAAGACATCAGTCATTGAATTTAGGGCCCACCCTAACTCCAGTATGATTCATCTCAAGATCCTTAACTGATGACATCTGTGAAGACCCTGTTTCCTAATAAAGCCACATTCTGAGATTCTAAGTGGATGAAGTTTGGAGGACGCACACTTCATCCCATTGAATCCATCCACCTAGTTCCTGCCAAATTGGCCATATTTTGCAGTATGATTCTGGTACCTGTGGCTGTATGTAAGCATTCCTTTCAATGACAGGGAATCTGTGGGAACCGATGGGTCCTCATTCAACGACCATTCTTCTCCTCTTTTTCTCTAGTCTTAGATACCTATCTCCAAAGTTAGCTGCTAGAAGATCCAGATATTTGCATTTCCAAGCACCTTGCAGGCAAGAGTGACCATCTGATTCAGTTCAGCCAGTGAGACAGAGGAGGAAAACACAATACAGACTGGATTTACAAGGAAGCTGATAAAGCTTATTTAGCTTAGGACCCCATACTAATAATGACCCAAGCCAAGGTCCTGAGCCTAATGTTGTATTTTTCATATTCTTCTCCTTTTTTTTTTTTTTCCTTAAAAAGAATCCTGGAACTGCTCAGGCTCCACTCAACCTGAAAGGCAGTAGTTTCTCTCTTGACTGAAAGAAAATGTCATACAGAGAATTTTCTTTTATGCCCCATTTGTTTTCTGCCTCAAATGTTGCCATAAGGATATGATTATTATCATAACAGCAACCATCTTTCTATCAAGAGTGAAGGGTTGAAAAATTCCTGGATATTCTTCTCTTTGGCATCATTTAGCACCGAACCAGCCCTGGAGCCCTCTCCCTCCACATTTCTTGTTATGTGAGAAAATACCCAATAAGGGGATATTTACATTTTCTCTATCATACAGCAAACAGTATCTTGATATAACATTTGACTAGCCTGGACCAATTAGAGCCTCGCTCTGAATTTTTGAACTTAAGACTCAGAAAGTCTTGTCAGTGTCTCTCTGTTGGCTGAGTCATGAGCTATAAAACTCTGGAACATTTGGCTACCTGCATTCTTGTCACATGGATAAAACCCCTCTATAGAAAGAGAGAGCTTGACTCCTGGAGAGAAGCATGGCCACTAATCAGAGGAGAAAGCCTGATCCTCTGGAGCCTAATTCCTGATGTTATGAGAGATCATGGCCTTTCTGTAATTACGACTGTCCTTTTATGTCATAATTTATCCTTCTGTTAAAATCCCCCTTTTGGGGGTACCTGGATGGCTCAGCGGGTTGAAGCCTCTGCCTTTGGCTCAGGTCATGATCTCAGGGTCCTGGGATCTAGCCCCTTGTCAGAGCTCTCTGCTCAGCAGGGAGCCTGCTTCCTCCCTCTCTCTGCCTGCCTCTCTGCCTGCTTGTGATTTGTCTGTCAAATAAAAAAATAAAATCTTTTTTTAAATCCCCCTTTTGTTTAAATCAATTTGAGTAGGATTTCTCTCACTAATAATTTAAATAGACTAATTAATACAGCTTCCTTCCTTTCTCTGAGATGTCACCATGCCCTGTATCACATTTTCTTATTTCTCTTTACCTTCTGCCAAGGAGCTAGAATTCAATCTATGGCTTCAAATGCCCTTGGTGATTAAGAGAAAGCTGTGCAGTTAGACATACCTGATTTACTTTCTGGTCTGTTACATACCAGCAATAAAATATTGGCAAGTAACCATCACAAAATCTCATGTAAATTATTTCAAAGAGAAGAGCCATGGTAATATCAATCTCATATGATTCAAAGGAATAAACTGGTATGTATAGAGTATTTGATAGAATGTCTGACATGCAGTAAATACTTATGAAATATATAGATTATCATCACACAAGCAAATATTATCACACAATTTCTGAAACACAAAAAAGTCTTTCATTAACCCCACTCTCTCTTTTGCATTCTAATACTACATCTCTTATTTCCTTCTGAGCCTTCCCATTAATGTTTACCAAGTATACCTTAAACTAAACTGATTCCTGCTCTTCTTTTCATCACTCCTTTCCCACCACCCTGCCATTAACATTCACAATTTAGTTTGTGACGTCTTACTATTCTCTTAGTCACCCAGACTCAGGCCATGGCCTACTATTGATTTTGTTAATTGCCCTGTCACACATATGTATAATTTATTCCTAGCTAAAGCTAAGCAAACAAACAAAAACCCAAGAATTATAAATTAGAGTTATTTGTGGTTTTGCTTTAATTAATTAGCTAGCTATTCGATATTTTTCAAAGCAAATTTGAGACTCTATAATTTGAATCTATTGTGCAAGGCATAAATGATAGTTTAAAAAACAAATAATGTATCTTTCATTGGTTGTAAAGAAGTTGTTTTCTGTATGAGGGCAAACTGCTGTTGTATTTATCACATTTTTCCAGGTATTAGGGGAGAAAGTGCAAAGTGTTTAGGGATTTAAGAATTATAGATCATTCCTATCCTGAGTCCACTTTCTTTTGGAGAATATTACATTTGGGTAAGAAGGATACCTTCCTTTGGGTCCCATATTTTAGAAAGCCCTACACATTATAAACATACCAACCAGATTTATGAAACAATACATGAATGCCCTGTCACCTGGAATCCAGTAGACAGAACTGATCCAGTCCAACCTGTAATTTTAAACACTGGCCTCCAGATCAAACCTCTCAGTTCCCAAATAATCATGTCTTCAATTCTTTTGCTGTTTGTCTCCAGAATGAAAGGTGACTACATCTGCGTACCATGGACTGGCATGGAGTCAGTCACTGATACTCCTTTATTAGTGGGAAAGACATAGGCAGCAGAATCAGTTAGCTAAGAGAAAACACAAATTAGCTAACTTGTCAGGCATGTCCTTCTCAGCAGGGATGTGAAATATTCTTGCATAATAAAGAACTTATTATCGCATAATAAAGTATCTCTTCAACTGTTGCTGAGCATCATTTTCTTTTCCTTACGTTCCAGGTATGGCATCTGAACATATTTCTACTTTAGCAAATTAGCATGTTTGCAATAGATGGGCATGGAAGCTGAGGAAGAATTTTCAATATTAAACATTTTGATTTTAAAAATTTAAATATGTGTAAGTCTATAAGTAATACACATGGCCTGTGACACTAATTATTTATATTGCCATATGGATTTAGATACTGCATTAAAAGATGGTAAAACCAATATTCTATTCATCGTACTTTATTCAAGGAAGTTAAAATACTTACAGTAATTTCTGTGATGATGATATTTTGTCATAAGTCTCTCTATTACAATAACTGAACATGATGCATAAAATTTATGATAATTTAGATTCAAACACTGCTTTAAGAATTTTACCAATAGTTCCAGTTATGATAGCCTCAATAGGATCCTTCAAATTGAAATTTAAAAAGCCAAAAGTATAGGGGCACAGGGTAGCACAGTCAGTTAAGTGACTGATTCTTGGTTTCAGCTCAGGTCGTGATCTCCAGGTTGTGGGACTGCGCCCTGCGTTGGGCTCTGCACTCAGCGTGGAGTCTGCTGGAGATTCTCTCTCCCTCTCCTTCTGCCCCTTCTGCTTTTTCTCCATCTCACTCTCTCTCTCTCTCTCAAAATAAAAAAATCTTAAAAAAAAAATCTAAGTACTATGGTGTTCAAGAAAGGCTGTTACCTGCTCATATAACATAATTATAAAATTATTGATTTTAGTTTATAATTATTGATTATATGATTATATAATTGTTATATATTATTATGATTATTGATTATAACATTACTGATTTTTCAGAAATGAAGGCAAGAAAAAAATAACAAATTAATAAATAATAATTTATTAGTTATGTTTTAATTTTATTAATCCTCTAAGAAAAGCCAGTTGATCAACACAGAATACCCAAATATGAACAATAATAGTAAATTATTTTTATTTTTAAAGATTATTTATTTATTTATTTCACAGACAGAGATCACAAGCAGGCAGAGGCAGGCAGAGAGAGGAGGAAGCAGGCTCCCTGCGGAGCAGAGAGCCCGATGCGGGGCTCGATCCCAGGACACTGGGATCATGACCCGAGCCGAAGGCAGAGGCTTTAACCCACTGAGCCACCCGGGCGCTCCCAATAATAGTAAATTTAGCAATATTGGATATTATGCCAACTTTCAGATCTATCAACATCATAATCTTACACATTTTTCAAAGTTGGTATTATCTAGTTCTCTGGGCTTTAGCTAGACTTGTATCTTCTAAATATTTCGACAAATGGTTTGTGGATCTCATTCATACTTCAGCCCTAGGCCTTGCAAGTGTTAGCAGCAAATTTGCCTTTGAAGGCACTTTATGGGTTAAGGACAATCTGAATTTAGCTTTGAAATATAGGTACCAGTTGATGAAATGTCAAACAAAGTTGAGATTGGGCAAATATATAAGGGGGTGTACCACCAAAGATGAACAAACATGCAAAGCCAAGGGTGTCCGGGATATGCTAGAATACAAGGCTTGTGAGAGGACAAAATGTGTCTGTTTTGTTTATTGATGTATCTTTGGAGACTTGAACAGTGCCCAGCACATAGAAGACATTCATAAATATTTGTTGAATGAAATAATGAAGGAATGAATAATAACAAAGAGTCTAATTTGACTAAAGCATGAAGTATATAAAATAGAGAGGTACCTGCATGGCTCAGTTGGGAGTTATTTGGCCAACTCTTGGTTTCAGTTTGGGTCATGATATCAGAGTCCTAAGATTGAACCCTATGTTAGGCTGCTTATGCAGTGCAAAGGCTGCTTGAGATTCTCTCTCCCTTTCCCTCTGCCCCTCCCACTCATGCTCTCTCTCTCTCTCTCAAATAAAAAAACAAAGAATAAATCTCTGCAAGATAAGGAAAATGTTCTAAGGCATGGAAATTTTCACTGAATCAAGTAAAGAGATTATTGGGAAAAGGAGAATGGGAAAAGAAAGAAGGAAACAGCGCATATGGGATGTTTGGGGTAAGTCTAGACAAATCCCTGAAGGTTTTATTTGTAAAAGAGCTCAACACACTCCTCTGCTGAACTGTAAGAAACAGCGAGAAAATGCTCTGGAAATGACGATGAGTTCCAAGATTGGGGCGTCTAAATGAGGGGGAGAGATATAGGCCACCTCTTCATCTCCTGGAACGAGTTTCTGTAGAACACAAGAAGTTCATCCTTCAGTGGGGGTGTGTCACCAAGCTGCGTCCTTGCACAGAGTTGGTGGTCAAAACAGTGTTTACAGGAAGAGTACCTTGGAGTACAAAATTGCTGGATCCATTCATGGAGCTCTCTGATTCAATCCTCAGAGGAGCTCTGGGAAGTTCCCAAAGAAAGAAGAGCTTTGGAGGAAAAAAAAATGAGAGTGATGCAAATGAGTTATGACATTGAGGCAAAGGAAAAAATTAAAAGAAGTTCCTCTATAGAATCTATCAAAAAATTGTAAGACAGCACAGAAGAAGAACCTTATGGAATTTAATAACTAGACTATGGAAAGAAGAGAAAACGTAAGAGCAAATTTCATGAAATGTTCACTTCTCCCAAATATTCTAAGTTTGTTGTTTAAGGTTTATTTTTAAAGATTTTATTTATTTATTTGATAGACAGAAATCACAAGTAGGCAGAGAGGCAGAGAGAGAGAGGAGGAAGCACGCTGTCCGCAGAGCAGAGAGCCCGATGCGGAGCTCAATCCCACGACCCTGGGATCATGACCTGAGCCTAAGGTAGCGGCTTTAACCCACTGAGCCACCCAGGTGCCCCTGTTGTTTAAGTTTTAAAGTTTTCTGTTCACCACCAAGTTTCTGTAGAATTCTCATAAATATTTTTCTTTTGGTTCATAAATATTTTTCTTCCTAAAATTGAGGCTTCAATATATGCCTCTTGACCTGGGTTCACATTTTATAGCTGAAAAAATATATAAAACCTCAAAGGAAGCCATAGCCAAATTGTTGAGTTTTAGTTGGTTTTAGGTCAGAGGGCAAGAATCCATTGAATTTTATATACTTTTCACCTAGAAGAAATGCTCATGTTTGCCTAAAGCTTGGCCCTAATTCTCCACTATATCTAAAGCCAATTTTTCAGTTAATCTGGCACAAATATAGAGGTTTTAATGACACCTAAGACTAGGTGAATTTTTTAATGATTTTGATGCTAAAATTTCATAAGGCTATATAAATAAAAATTTCCCATTGCCCAGATATTGACTTGATGGTACTTAAGGACAGAAAATAGAGTTTCTTAGAGTAAGATATCATACAATACAATTCCTTTGTCCTTGAAACTGGTGGTTTCCCCAAAGTAGGCTTATAGTAATTACATGCTTCCATGTGGCTGAGGTCTCCATTAAGGCTTTGAAACATAGAATCAAAGTTCAAATATTCCTTTCCTAGTTAGTGATTTCTTCCATCCAAATTCTGTAAGCCAAGGTCAATAAGAATAAAATGTATGAGTGAATGGAGGTTTTGAAGCAACAGATTATTTATACTGTGGTTGTGATTAAGATTTAAGGTGGGGAAGTCAAATGAAATTCTATAAACTGACTTCATGCAGGTTAACAGTTGTTTTTTTTTTTAAATCAGAAACTAGATATTCCAATAGGAACATAATTTATCTAAGTTCTAAAGCATTATTAAATTGCAGAGAAGTAGAGTTTGATTCCCTATCAGGGTGAAAATAGTAAAAAATTAATTTAAACTAGGCTATTCTCATCCTAAGATATACTTATATTCTAGATATTTCCAGTGGGTATTAGGTTAATAAATCTTTAGCAAGCTATTTCCACGTTCCCAACATATATAGCACAGGAGACATGAGTTTTCTGTCCTTCAAGATTTATAGTTTAAGCTAACCAATACAACCCAAGATAGATAAGAAACTACCAGAACATAAAATACTCTATAATCCAAATGCTAAAGTGAACAGAATAGAATAAGGTTTTAGATGATGTGAAAAAAAAATGTTAGCTAAATTTTAGTAACAAATAGTCAGAGACTCATTGACTCATATTCTAGTCTTAATGAATGACTACTATTTACAGGCCCTGTGTGAGTTTGTAGAAAATCAAAGATGACATAATCCAAACCCTGTACCTAAGATATGAATGGGGGCACAGGCATATACCGAGGGAAAAAAGATAAGGGAACTCAGTAAGCAGCAATAGATTGTTCAGGGTGGAATGAGGGCACAGAACGAAACCACCAGGATGGGAGTGGGTGGTGAGTCTGCTTGAAGGAATCTTAGACACCAGCCACATAAAAAAAAAGAAAGGGAGGGTATTCTAGGAAGAGAAAGCATATGAACAACAGAAACAATAAATTGCAATGGGCAGATTTAGTAGGCTGGGGGTACGGTAAGGATCAAGAAATAAACAGAAACACTGTTGAGAAGCAATGGAGGGTAGGGATGGATAACTGAGCTGGAGAGGGATACAGACAGTGTAGTGGGTTGAGTGGTAGTCCCCTAAAGATATGTCCATACCTTAGTCCACAGGACCTGTGAAGGCAATCTCTTGTGGAAAATGGTTTTTGCAAATAGAATTAACAGGATTAGCTGGGTGGACCCCAAATGCAATGACAAGTGTCCTTATAAGAATGAGGCAGAAGGATATTTGACACAGAGGAAAAAGCCCAGAGAAGAGAAGGTTATGAAGATAGATACAGAAATTGGAATTTTGCAGCCTAGAGTTAAGAAATGCCAATAGCTACCAGAAGCTGGGAGAGGCAAAGAGCACATTCTCCACTAAAACCTTCAGGAAAAGCAAGGCCTTGCTATCACTTCGGTTTGGGAATTCTGTGTTCCAGAATTGTGAAAGAATAAAATTCTGTCATTTTTTTAAAGTTTTTAAGATTTTATTTATTTATTTGACAGAGAGAGATCACAAGTAGGCAGAGAGGCAAGCAGAGAGAGAGAGTAGGAAGCAGGCTCCCCGCCAAGCAGAGAGCCCGATGCGGGACTTGATCCCAGGACCCCGCAACCACTACCCGAGCCAAAGGCAGAGGCCCAACCCACTGAGCTACCCAGGCACCCTAGAATTCTATCATTTTAAGCCACCAATTTGTGATAGTTACTTATGACACCCCTAGGAAATGAATACAGGGTGTTGTGGGTGTTGAGGGTGTTGTGTTCCACAATGAATCTAGTCTTGCTCTGATGGGCAAGTCTTTTGTTTTGCTGGAGTGGTGGTTTAAAAGTAGAATACAAGGCTGATAGGGAACTAGGGCAGAGATTATAAGGAAGGAAACCTGTTGGTAAATTATTGTCATAGTTCAAGAAAGAGGTCACAGGATTGTCGTCAGATAATTTTCAAAACATTAAAACAGCAGAATTCTCATACAGATACATACTAAAGTTTTACTGAACTATTAACAATAAGCAGAAAGCAAAGCCAGTTTATCTTGCTAGCCCCCTATACTGAAACAGACTGCCCAATGTATATAGAGTGAGCGAAAAAAACAAAAAGAAATCTGAAATAAGATTGCCAAATTAGAGCAACAACAAGAAGAACAGATTATTTTCCTTAATGGCCAGAAACCATAAATTTGGATTATCTTCTTTACTGGGCTGAAATCATTTGCATTACAACCAGAAAAATAAATATGTGCACATTCTCAGTTTTCTGTAAGTTAATATCTATGGTTGCCAAGTTATAAAATGTTCTCATGGATACCAGTAAACATCAAATCAAGAAAAGTTAATATTCTTAAAGCAGATGATCTTTCAGTGAACTTGTTAGAAAATGCCATAGCTTAACCTTACAACCCAGAAATTGCACTACTGGGTATTTACCCTAAAGATACAAACATAGTGATCTGAAGGGGCATGTGCACCCTAATGTTTATAGCAGCAATGTTCACAATAGCCAAACTATGGAAAGAACATGGATGTCCATCAACAGATGAATGGATAAAGATGATGTGGTATATGCAGCCATCAAAAGAAATGAAATCTTGCCATTTGCAACGACATGGATGGAACTAGAGGGTATTATGCTTAGCGAAATAAGCCAATCGGAGAAAGACAACTATCATATGATCTCCCTGATATGAGGAAGTGGAGATGCAACGTGGGGGGCTTGGGGGGTAGGAAAAGAATAAATGAAACAAGGTGGGATTGGGAGGGAGACAAACCATAAGTTTGTGAGACTCTTAATCTCACAAAACAAACTGAGGGTGGCCGGGGGGAGGTGAGTAGGGAGAGGGTGGTGGGGTTATGGACATTGAGGAAGGTATGTGCTATGGTGAGTGCTGTGAAGTATGTAAACCTGGCGATTCACAGACCTGTACTCCTGGGGCTAATAATACATTATATGTTTATAAAAAAATTAAATTTAAAAAAAGAGAGAGAGAGGAAAAAAAAAAGAAAATAAAGAAAATGCCATAGCTTAACAAATAAAGTCAAGCAATTCTCTTTTTGCCTTACTTTCAAGTTCTAAATAATTTTCCCTTAATATTTGAGAAAGCAAGTTAAGAAGAGAGGGAAGTTTAGATACCCGTAGTTTAGAGACCATACAAAGAAATTATAAGATTAATCCTTTCCTGGTTGTTAAGAAGAATTGCATAAATTAATACATTCAGAGCCCTCAGAGAACAACCTCCTCCAATAGTCTCCCATTATCTCACATCACGCAGATAATCTGTACGGAAAATCTTCTAGGAGGACATACTTTAAGAAAATACATTGGTATTCTTGCATCCAATAATATCTGAGTAGCTACTGTGTGTATGAACTTATATGAAACTTTCCTTCAAGGTCTTTATCATATTGCTAAGGTTTGAAAGTGTTAAAGGTTTAACACATGAAATAATGAAAGAAGAAAATATCACATAATAAACATGAATTTCATGTTAGCAGGCATGAAAATATATGATTCCCTTCTTATCTAGGTATTAAATGTTTCTTGGAGAATTTTCCTGTACTGAGGGAAGTTAATGAGACAAGATTACAAAGCTGACGAGATACTAGATTTCATAGATGACCAGGAAAGTAGAACATAGAAAAAATAAAATTAGGGCTTGATGAATTCCATTCACATAATTTGTCCTCAAAACAGACTTAGTTACAACATGAAATTCCTTGGAAATATGATATAAGCAGAGGCCTTTGTTGGCAGCTGATGAAAAAACATGATCATAGTTTTTTTTGTTGTTGTTGTTGCATAAAATAGTTCAACAATTTTAAAAGGAGCTGAAAATTTACTAGTGATTTCTATTTTAGTGGCTATACCAAAAAGAACTTTATGTCAAATTTTGATTTTTAACATTGGAATCTGTCCAGAGCTGTACATATGATGGCTTATCAAGAAGAAGCTTGTTTCCAGGATGCCCATGAATTCAACGAAAGTGCTTAAATTTAGTTCCTACAGTGCCTGGTTCACAACTATTAAAACATTTACTGAATTATATGATACTTTTTCGTACACTCTCCCACAATGGAATGTTAGCTCCTCCGAAACCATGTTATTTTCAACACAAAATTCATAGCACAGTGCCTGACACAGCCTAGATTTTCGATTAATGTATGTTAAATTGTATTCATAAATAAATTAAGGATTTAGGGACATTTTGCCACATAATGAAGTTAAGGTAAATTTACCAACATTATATATATAATTATACCTATGCAGGTGATTACCTCACTTTGTCTGATGACTATACAAAAATTTCCTCAGAAGGAAATACCATTGAGAATTCATAATCCAAAGCATCAGAGCACTAACATTTGTGTTAGGGGGTGGGGAGGGGGTAGAGGAGAAGTGAGAAGAAAAGGGAAGAAGGGGAGAGATTGAGGGAAACAACAATATGTTACCCCAAAACATGCCACTTTGTCATGTTAATTATTTTGAAATAAAAAACAGCAGTTTCAAGGACACTCTACCACTCATTTCCTTTGTGTCTTTTGCATATGCCCCCTACTGATAACTTCATGTTACATCAACATGGTTCCAAGGCACATGACGTTGCAATATGCACTCTGTACTTAAGGAGTAGCTGTGCAAGGATAGTGAATTAGGACTCAAGATTAAGATATTTAAGCAAGAGTCCATAGTCCATAGTCAGGGTGAATAAGTCAAATCTTAGGGACCATAGAGTTTAAGGAAAGGTAAGGAATTTGGGGGATCTTGATTAATCAAGTAGATGTTAGAGATCAAAGCAGAACTAGAAATCCACAGGGATATGCAGGAGGGCCAGAATTGGGAAATCTGGCTAGAGAACCTTATATAATTATCACCATTTTCTAAGGAGGCTGTTCTATGCAATGAAATTTTCTTAGAATTTAGGGAATTTGGGGAACCTTAGCATCTGTCCACCACAAGTAGGAAAAAGAGCAGTGTATATCTGTTGCAATGTATGTCTACACGGATAGAGAAGGTTCAGTAAGAGAAACATTAAATGAAGTCTAGGATTGAAGGTGAAATCTAAGTGCTATTTTTGATTCAAGAATACCAAAGCAGAGCTCTACAGAATTAGAATGAATTTTAAGAAGTAATTCTTTTGATTAGTTACATATGCCAAAGTCCAGGAATATCTACTAAAAGACACACACATACACATGAATACTCCGGAGCTTTGTTAAGCCACACGTACACTCACCTAGGTAGCCAGATTGCCTGTTACATAAGCTCATCTTGAATTCTGCATTTCCTTTTACAAACCAACTCACTCAGCTCTGAAATTAAAGACGACATAGCGCAATACGAAATTTTGTTATTTAATCAGGAAAGATTCAAATTCCTTAATGGGATCAGCATATTACAGGAACTCTTAATTGAGGGACTCCTTCTAATAAGGTGAAGGGAAATGGGCAGCTCAAACTTAAAGAGTTTAAGTTGACAGTACAAATTTAAGGAAATTCAATTCTGCTGACCATGTGGTAAATATACAACACTTTGAACATGGTATTTCCTCTACATAGAATGCAGTTCTTGACATACTTGCCCCTTTGTGCAATTAATTCATCTTACTTGCCCTTCAAATTTCAACTCAAGTGCCTTTCCTTTCCCCAGGGAAGCCTTATCTCACTCCAAGTAAGTGTCCTTTTTCTGTACTCTCATACAACCTCATCTCTTTCCTCAAAATCCCATGTTTCCATTTTTAATTATATAATCCTTTATACAACTATTTATTAATGTCTTTCTCCCCGCCCCCCAAGACTACAGATACTTTTTTCAGTATTTTAACTCTACCTAGAGTCTGCTCGGTATTTTTACTCCACCTAGAATGCAGCCTTTCACATACTAGGGATTGAGAAATATTTCCTGAGTGCATGATTGAGTCAGTGTCGTTTCCAGCAAAAGACACTATACACTTTTGACTCCAGTGAAAACAAGTAGAAAACATCCATTTCTCTAAAAAGATTGGGCGAATAGAAAAAATAGCACAGAAAAAAATAGACAGACTACTACTGAAATTTCCACTTTTAAGAGAAAAAAATATATATCCATTAAGATTGGCAACTTCCCTTTCTTCAGATCACATAGTAAATAGAGTCAGACAATACAGTAATTAGCTGTGCCAACAGAGGATGCTTTTAAAGGTGGTTTTAGTCATGCTCCCATTGCATACAGCAGTGGTGTACCCCTCTGAATCTCCCAGTTATTACTGTGATGAGGAGAGTTGGAGAAAAATCAGTGGAAAGGAATCAAGAGCCAGGAAACAGACACCATGATGAAAACCTGAAGGAATCAGGACTATTTCATTCCCAGAAAAAGTTGGCAGATTAAATCATGCAATAGTATGGATGGTGAGCAGCTGTTCTTCATTCCAAAGGAGCATAGGTAAGAGAGGAAGGATTCCAGCTCAGCATAAGGAAGGACTCATTCTCCCTCCCATTCCATTCCAACCCACCATCCAGCCCACTGCCACATCTCAGGTGACCTCCCACTTCTCAGTGCTAAGCCTCTTCTATCTCTTTATTCATGGCTCTCCTTAAAAGTCCTTCTGGTAAAAAACGTCTTCCGACTACAAGGGTTGGTGAAGACTCCCATGCCACTACTCTCGTTCTCTACACAATTATTTGAACCTATTGTCTCTGAAACCTTCTCCAAACATTTACTTAAGACAGAAAGCCTTGAAGGTCTCAGATTTCTTCAAGGTCTTAGGTCAAACCCGAAAATGGATTGGCATAGATGAAACACATCTATTTTCCTTAATGCTGGGTACATACTCAGGAAGACAAGATTTCTAAGGGGACAGATGCCAGGCAGTGGTGTTGCCTATTTTCTCAAATCTAAGTCCCTTTTCCTATCTTTATAAGCCCTCCATCAGTTGCAATCCTGATTAGAGGCAGGTGAGTGAAGATAGGGAGGATGAGGTTACAACATCCCTTACAGACTTAGGATAGTACATCCTTGAAATAACAGAGGGTCATCAGTGTTTACTGAGCAGCATATGATAATCAACTTATCGCACTAATTTCTCCCCAACACTGGGCTTCTTTTCCATTTGCCGGTACTGGCAAGTACGGAAATGACTACAGAGGAGATCAAAGCAAATGAGGATGAATGATAGGCAGAACATCTTATCCGGCTTCAGTATTTGTAGCCACTGAAAGACCTGAGGGATATTTTCATGCAGAATGATTCTTTCCCTTTGCTGATTCAATATCCCAAAGTATCATTAAGAATCAGTAATTTGGGCCTCTATTCGCAGAGCATACTAAAGGGTGATGAATAAACTGCACTAAATTCATGGTCTTGCATGAGTTATTTTTCCTATTAAATAATACTACCAATCTAATCCTTAATTAGATACAGAATTATCATTAATTTAATCAACTACTATTAATTTAAATTTATTATAAATCTTAAAGCCTAATGCAACAATTTATGCAAAGTCCAACAACATGACAAGAACTCGAGTAAATTTATTTTCACATCAATAAATAAATAACGTATGAAATTAGCAGAGAATCAAACTCTTGGCTACTTTTATCTAAGAAATGTAAAATTGAAACCCTTAGCAGAGGCACAATTCTTTATGAGGACAAGCTAGAGGCATCCCATATTGTAAAATTTTAAGAAGATTAAGGTCTTGAATTTTATTTTATTTTAAATTTATTTATTTATTTGACAGACAGAGATCACAAGTAGGCAGAGGCAGGCAGAGAGAGAGGAAGGGAAGCAGGCTCCCTGCTGTGCAGACAGCCCGATGCGGGGCTCAATCCCAGGACCCTGGGATTATGACCTGAGCCGAAGGCAGAGGCTTTAACCCAATGAGCCACCCAGGTGCCCCAGTTCTTGAATTTTAATTGCATGAGTACTTATGTATGTATATACAGGTGTGTTTTATGTGTTTCCAAATGAGTCAAATTAAGTTTTGAACATACATAAGATCTATCTTTGCACTCAAAAATTAGAATCCAAAGGAGAAAATATGAAAAAAAATCTGTAAGAGGGGGTTGTAGAAAGACCTGATTTACAACCTTAAGCGAACTGTTCAAATATTCTAATTAGCCACATACTTGCTTTGTGTGATTTTAATTTTTTTAATATTTTATTTATTTATTTGACAGAGAGATCACAAGTAGGCAGAGAGGCAGGTGGGTGGGGAGGGGGGAAGCAGGCTCCCCGCTGAGCAGAGAGCCCAGTGTGGGGCTCGATCCCAGGACCCTGAGATCATGACCTGAGCCAAAGGCAGAGGTTTCATCCACTGAGCCACCCAGGCGCCCCAGTGTGTGATTTTAATTCCATCACACAAAACTGAGTAAAACAAAAGTTTTGAATAAAAAAACACCTTGCCACTACTCAAGTGAAAATAGACACCAAAAAATAAATACATACATACATATATAACCAAACAATTGAAGCAACTTTGAGACTCCGTGCTAACAATTTTATTTCATGGGACCAATTTTATAGCATTTCTTTCCAGAACCAGTGAACTTAGGGCTGCCACAATATTTCATCTTTGGTCTACGTTTATAGAGCAGATTGGGAGAAAGAGTTTATGTAAGAGTCCAACTAGAAAGAATTTGTGCAATGTTTCCAAGTTTCTAATTGTATAAATATTCATGCTTCCATATTGCATGTAATAATTAAAGTGGTGTGTTCTACTGCAAGACAGTCCATTTTTCATATCGGACGTTACCCATGGTAACATGGACCAGAAGTGCAGTTCTGTGCTCTGTTACACATGCTTTCCATTTGGTGTCTAAAAATGATGTAGCCATGTGATAGGCAACCAAAAAAAGCAAGTTGATGGAAAAGAGCCTTGGAAGTAGAGTATCTTTTTTAATAAATGTTTTTATCGAAGTAGATTCACTTTAACCAGGTCAAGCTCCTTTTTCAAGGCAGCATAGGAAAGTTTCACCCAAGCTCATGATAATCAAGGTGACCCCTTATCCATGTGGTCCAGAGTAATAAATGTATGAGGAACACAAGTACTTGCTGGGTTAGATTAAACATACTCCCCTATATGAGAAGCCTTTGAAAAGTCTCTCTTAACGAATACACCTCTAAGAGTCTGCTACTATCCCTTTTTCCTCCACAGTTTTTCTCACCCTTGTCATTGTCCATTCATTCTCCCACAGCCACAGTCAGATGAGGGAAATGAGAGATAATCAAGCCACTTATGACTTCTGAATGAAGAGAGCTAAAACTGCAAAATCAGGGAGGTGAAATGGGAAAAATGGGACTATTTTTCATAATAGTTACCTCCTATTGGGCTTCCACCTCATGCTAAAAAAAAGGTGCTGGACACATCACACATCGTCAGTAATTCTTCTCATCACTAACACTCTTGTGATATACCTAGCAGAGGCAACATCAAAAACCAGGTCTTCCCATCTTCAAAGCCCTCGTTTTTCCCTACCCTGCCAAATCTCCTTCCTCTGAGATCTGTGCCAGAGCTCCAAAAAGGTAGAGTTCCAATGTTCCAACAGAATTAAATGAGTGAGCAAAACAGGTGTGCACAGCCAACAGAGCCAAAATCAGAAGACAGTTTCTTGTCTCTTTGGAAACATTTCTCCTAAAGGTCAGTTGTACTCAACACAAATAGGATCCAATGATTTTACAGAGCAGACTTCCTCCCACACAGATGACAGAAGCTAATTGATGTCCAGGGTCATCTGGAAAGAGATCACCATAGTTGCAGTTAGACACACAATAGAAAAGCAGAAGTCTAAGTCTCAGGATGTTTAAATGCAGAGAGAACAGAGGGTGGACCAGTGGCCCCACATGAAACCATTGCCTGAGTCTTGTCTCTCAAGTGGCCAGCCTAGGACAGAGGAAGGGCACAATGTCAACTTTACCTCTTCTAGGGGCTAAAGAGTGAATGTGAAAGGTGCTGGTGTTATGCAATCCCACCTTTACAATCAGGTGCCTTCCTGATCAGACCCACCTCTCTGTTAACATCAACCACAGGCCCAACTGTATATGGCTCTGCCCCTCCAGTGCACCAAGATTTCTCCCTGTGCCCTACATATACCATCTGACAGTCACCCAGCTTAATAGATCAAATAAATGATTCTTGCTTTTCAAAAACTTGTGCTTATATACAAAAGGAGAGTTTTCTCATCTCTTAGTGAGAACACGGATACTGTTATTAATTTTCCGAACACTAGAATAGTATAGCAATTTTTGCTAAAACAAATATTCACAAAAGATATTAAGGCAAGAGGCAACCTTTTGGTTTGATTTATAAGACAATCTAGGAAAATGAGTAAGCTTTAGTACCACTTTAACCATGTGGATTTGCAAATTACAGCAAATTGGCCAATACAATTTTTGAGGTTTATTAATGAAATTCTCCAGAAACTGGGCCTTAGTATTATATAATACATAGAATAATCCTAAAAATGAGGCTTTTCTTGATTTATCTCACTGTATTTTTTTTAAATCATCCACTGTGTTTCACTGTGTTTAATAGCAACATTAAGATGTTCTGAGGACTGGCTGTGCAAATACACTCATTATTATCATATACACACTCACATTGAGAGATATTTAGAGTTAACAGTGCAATCCTCTCACACTGAACAAGAATCTGTTGTCAATATTTTTTATAAGTGACAATAAAGAAAATAATTCATTTTGCCATTGAATTTGTTCTAGCTACATGTAGTATTGATATCATGGGTAGAAAATATCTGCACAAAAATAAACCAGACACAAAGAAATGGAAAATATTTAAAATTATGTAATATCAAATGCTATGGAGGATCAAGCCCTGCATCGGGCTCTCTGCTCGGCAGGGAGCCTGCTTCCCTTCCTCTCTCTCTCTGCCTGCCTCTCTGCCTGCTCGTGATCTCTGTCAAATAAATAAATAAAATCTTAACAAAAATGCTATGGAAATACTTTTCTTGGACATTGACTTTTATATGAGTATTTTCAAACATTTGTGTCAAGTATATTTCTATTATTCATATTGTTTGAAAGAAGTCCTATCTTAAACTCTCAGAAATTTTGAAAAAGATTAAAAAGTTCTCAAGTGACTTATGAAAACTAATATCACTTCTGCTGTCTCCAGTTTTAACAGCTAGATTCACAGGTTTCATCTAATCTTCAACAACTACTTTCTTAGGTTTAAAAAATATATGTAGTCCTTATAATAACAAGGATTTCCAATAAGTTGTTCTTTAGAGGTCTGGTTTAAGAATTACTCCAAGTTCCGTAAGAAATACTGTATTTCCAACACATATCAAACAGCATACCTGTGTCCTCTGCACAGCCTGGCCTCCTCTAATCTCCATGCGGGTGTTTCCAACTCCGTTATGTCCTTTGGGTCTCCTCCATTCATAGAGGGACACAAATGGAAACGTTTTGATGTATGTTAATTGATGTTTGTCCAAGCATTATGAAGTAATAATCCACAGGAGCCACGGAAGCTTTTACAAGGCAAAGTCAAGGGAACAATCAAAGTTCTGAGTGGATTATTGCAAGTCCACACCCAGGCAAAGCTGACTTATAGCTTTTCATCCTTCCACAATGATACTATAAATAAAGCAAAGAAATTTTTGTTCCCATCTAATCCCCTCTATTATGTGGTCTTTGCATGCTGTCTCATGCAACTGGTGCAGTCTACACTGCAAGCTCGCCATGAGGCAGGGGTAGATGACGGGACTGTCTACCAACCTCACAACATAACCCAATGGGACCTTTAAGGTCTGGCATGTCTCTGTTAGACAAATCTCTTCAGAATAAGAAAAGAACTCATAAATCCAAAGGAAAACCAGGGTTTGGAAAGTTGTGATGAAAAATGCACCAAATGCATTCTCAGGGAAAAAACAGAAACAACTAAATTTAAGTTGGGGCTCAGTGGAACACTTGAGTTTGTGCTTCCATTTAGCAAAAATAAAAATAAAGAACACTCCTATGTATTACATGCCACCCAAAGCTTCTCCCTCAAACTATACAAAACACAAGCTCTAGCTGTCCATAGATGAGGAATGAGCAGACTCTGATCATCAGCACAACTGGTGTAAATCAATCAATTGCTGGGTAATCAATCATCCCAGCTGCAATGATCAGTATATCTGAATGCCAAGAAAAGGCATAAATTGACTCCCTACTAGGTGGTTCCTTGTTTATACGAAAGGCCTCAAGGCCTTTGTGTGTTCACTTAATTTCTTGGAATTAGATAAATATACATATGATTTAAGAAAAATAAATTAAGCAACACCTCGAGGCTATGCTCATTTCAACTAGCTTCAGTCATTGCTATTTTGTCCTTTAAAAAGATCAGAGTGTGGGGACGCCTGGGTGGCTCAGCTGGTTAAGCAGCTGCCTTCGGCTCAGGTCACGATCCCAGCGTCCTGGGATCGAGTCGCGCATCGGGCTCCTTGCTCAGCAGTGAGCCTGCTTCTCCCTCTGCCTCTGCCTGCCACTCTGTCTGCCTGTGCTCGCTCCTGCTCTCTCTATCTGACAAATAAATAAATAAAATCTTAAAAAAAAAAAAAAGATCAGAGTGTGAATGTACAGTGAGTGCATGTGTGTGTGAGTGTGTATTGCACACATCCCTTCTACCTGGCAGAAAGCCCACTTCCCCATTTATCTGGTCATGATACAAAGCTAACAAATCATGTCTGGTTTAAAACAGACAATAGGGAATCAACATATTAATAACAGGGTAAATAAAAGTTGATATGGGAAGTATTTAACCTGTTCTCTTGCCAATGCCCTGAAAAAATGCGTACACAGGTCTTGTAAAAGTTGTTTAGAAATTACTCACGGGGACGCCTGGGTGGCTCAGTTGGTTAAGCAGCTGCCTTTGGCTCAGGTCATGATTCCAGCGTCCTGGGATCGAGTCCCACATCAGGCTCCTTGCTCGGCGGGGAGCCTGCTTCTCCCTCTGCCTCTGCCTGCCACTCTGTCTGCCTGTGCTCGCTCTCGCGCTCTCTCTCTCTCTGACAAATAAATAAATAAAATCTTAAAAAAAAAAAAAAAGAAGAAAGAAAGAAATTACTCACACCATGCCACAAAGGATTAAGGCTTATGACAATACATTCAACACAATGCACACTGGAAATGTAAAATCAGTATCTATTAAATTAATACATGGACATCAGAGAGACACACCAATGTGTGTGTGTATGTATGTGTGTGTGTTCTCACTTAGTTGAGTCTAAAAGAGCTAGGATGGAGGATATTTTAAAAAGATTATTTCAGTGTAAGAATGGACAGGAAGAATCATGGTCTAAGTTAATGTCTACAAACTCTGGCTCTTCTAATTTTAAAAACAATCTGAAAAAAGAGATTTTGCTTTATCACTTATCAGCAAAAGGATTGGTTGTCCTTGGGTCAGATGTTCATCCAATGACTGGGAAACTGGGAGAGGTCATGGGGTCATATTTCTTTCCCAGGGCTGTGGTATGACAAGTTTTCCTAAAAAAGGATGTGAGTAGAGCAGGCAATGAGATGGATTTATAAAGACATTATCAAGACTAAGTTTGAGAAAGTGGCAGAAATGTTTACACATAAATTTGGAAAGAAAATGATAAACCTTTCCAGGAAATGTACAAAGCTAGGAGTAGTTTAATACCCAGGCAGACATTTGATGACTTGGATTATACCAGCAACTCAGACACACATGAAGTGGACTGTATCCAACTGTCACCTAGAGAGGCCCTCACTTAGAAGTCTTTAATTGGGGTGCCAAGGTGGCTCAGTGGGTTAAGCATCCAATTTGATTTCGGCTTGAGTTGTGATCTCAGGGTCATGGGATTGTCCCTGAGATCACCCCACATCAAGCTCTGCACTCAGTGGGCAGTCTGCTTCTCTCCCTCTGTCTCCCATTCTCCCTTTGCCCCTTCATCCACTCACAAGTGCTCTCTCTTTCACTCTCTCTAAAATGAATAAATAAAAAATGAAAAGAAAAAATCTTTAATTAATAAGCCCTTATCTTCACCAAATCAGTATTCCATGAATGAAAGTCATACTGATTCTGAAAACTATGGAGTAAAATTGGTAGAAATTTTCTGACAAATGTTACCACAATGACTACTGGTTTGTTTGGTAAGGGCTGAGGAATTTTTCAGCATTAAAAGGAAATCAAAATTTTTTCTTAAAATCAGAAGTTGCGGGGCACCTGGGTGGCTCAGTGGGTTAAAGCCTCTGCCTTCGGCTTGGGTCATGATCCCGGGGTCCTGGGATCGGGCCCCGTGTCAGGCTCTCTGCTCAGCGGGGAGCCTGCTTCCCTTCCTCTCTCTCTGCCTGCCTCTCTGCCTACTTGTGATCTCTCTCTGTCAAATAAATAAATAAATAAATCTAAAAATAAATAAATAAATAAATAATCAGAAGTTGCTTTGGCTGCTGAGCCTGTCCAGTTTCAACTCCCAGTTTTGTTCTTGAGCAGGCATTAAGGGAAGATCTGCAAGAGATGAAGGTGTTGGTACAAAGACTGAACCGAGAACAGTAGATGGGGGCCCCACCATCTGCAGACTTCAACCCAAACTCTTTAGCATAGCCTTTAATGCTCATCAATAATCTCTTCCTTCCATTCTCCTACAAACATTCTGTGCTTTCTGCCTATCAGACATCAGTTGTTTCCTCTAATGCACCATGTACACTTCCACACATTTATGTATGCAGTTCACTCTGCTTGGTTTGCCCATTGCTTTTTTTTAATTATTTTTTTATTAACATATAGTGTATTATTTGTTTCAGGGATACAGGTCTGTGATTCATCAGCCTTATACAATTCACAGTTCACCATAGCACATACCCTCCCCAATGTCCATCACCCAGCCACCCCATCCCTTTCACCTCTTTCTTTTTCCAACCAGTGAATTCCTGCTCATCACCCAAAGCCACAGATCAAATATCATGTCCTTTTTCTAGCCCTTCCTTCTTCCCTAGGTACCTTTAACATTCTTTTAGCATTACACTTCTCATATCGTATTAGTTATTTATTTGTATACATCCGTCCTTGGAGACACTGAACATCTAATGACCAGGAAATTTTCTTATTTATTATTATTAGCATGGTGCCTAGCTTATAGTAGGAGTTCATTAGACCTTGGTATTACATGGAAAAGAAAAGATGAAATTTAGAGAATTGGGAAACTATTCATAATAAAGTTATTAACAGAGGACCTTTTTAAGATTTTATTTATTTGAGAGAGAGAGAGATGGAGCAAGCAAGAGTAGGGGAAGGAGCAGAGGGAGAAGCAGACTCCCTGCTGATCAGGGAGTCCAACACGGGGCTCCATCCCAGGACCCAGAGATCATGACCTGAGCCAAAAGCAGACACTTAACCAACTGATCCACCCAGGAGCCCCAAGAGGGGATTTTACACAATTTTAAATGTCTACAAAATCCTCCACCTCCCAGTAGAACATATCTAAGTTTCTCAACAGAGGAAAGAGAATATCTTTTTTAAAATGTAATAGCATGACACTGTTGAAATTTTTTAAAGGGGGGAGAAAAGCAAAAGCGTCACAACACTATAAGAGAGGACACTCGCTCATACCTATAATGGTGCTGACCCAAGAAAGGAGTCCTGAAGACAGGCCGTCATTGAATGAAGTACATTAAAGTTAAATATCACGAAAATAGAAGGAAAAAAAAAGAGTCCAGATGAAGATGGGAGTGACAGCAGAAATAGCCTCATGAAAGTTCTTTTCTTCTTCTTCTTCTTCTTTTTTTTTTTAAATCGGAGAGACAGAGAGAGTTTCAGCACAAGCAGGAGGAGCACTGGCAGAGGGAAAAGCAGGCTCCCTGCGGAGCAAGAAGCCAATGAGGGACTCCATCCCAGGACCTTAGGATCATGACCTGATGCCAAAGACAACCACTCCAAGTGCTGAGCCACTCAGGTGTCCCACCTCATAGGATTTCTAAGAGGCAGAGAAAGTAACAGCAGCAGCAACACACTATGGCAAGGAGACAGAGTCAGAACAGACCCCAGTGTTGCTGTGTCATTTTCACAGTCATCACTTTGATGAGTAGGAGTTAAAAATATGGAATCTAAAGTCTGAGCCCCAGGTTTGAGCTCTACCATTTATTAATTATATGAACTTGGGAAAATTATTTATCCTCTTCTTACTTAGTTTAAAAAAATGAAGATACTGGGGCGCCTGGGTGGCTCAGTGGGTTAAGCCTCTGCCTTCGGCTCAGGTCATGATCTCAGGGTCCTGGGATCGAGCCCCACATTGGGCTCTCTGCTCAGCGGGGAGCCTGCTTCCCCCTCTCTCTGCCTGCCTCTCTGCCTACTTGTGATCTCTGTCTGTCAAATAAATAAATAAAATATTAAAAAAAAAATGAAGATACTTACAGTATTATCCCATTATCCCTCATCCCATTGCTATGAGGAGAAATGAGGACCTATATGTCAGGACGTGGGTGGCATGATCTGGAACACCTTTCTTTCCAAGGGCCTGCCCCAGCAAAGTATAGGTCACACATGTTACAACACCATAGCCTTTGGAACATAATACAAAGGCGCACAACCAGAGTAAACTCTGCTTTAAGCAAACCAACCAGGGATTTGATACACAGTAAATCCCTTAAAACATATACTGATTTTCTTTGGCATGGAGGATTTAGAAAAGTAAGCTGAGCCACAGGGGCACTTTGACGCTCAAGCTGTGAAGCAGAGGAAGTCAAGGTCTTCAGTACCCCTGGATAGGGAACATCAGCAGGCAGTGGGGTTCTAATGGCTTCACCATTCTTTCATCAGCACACAAAATCAACAGGTAGAGAGGGAAAATTGGGGCTTTGAAACAAAGTAGACCTAGATTTAAGTCTTAGCCCCACCAGTTACTGGTTTAAGAATGGACTTCAGTAAGCCTAAATCCTACACTAAGAGATGCTATTCTTAGAAAATTAATCTTTGATTCACCTGGCTCCACAATAAGCACTCAAGAATCTGCTGGGGTTACTTTGTAACAGTGACTTGCAGATGGTCACATAGATTAAAAAAAAAAAAAGGAAACTCATCTGGCAGAATCATCACATTATGAAGCATATATTGCCCACACCTGTCCCTCCATCTGGTAGTGCACCATATTGCCTCCCGCTCTGTGTAATTGGTACCATAAGCTTCTACGTCCTTTGTGATTAAAGGAACTTCACATCCTTTCACTTATGTCTTTGGTGTCTTTCCATCAATCATTTCACTATACCGTGATTGCGCTATTGTAACAACCACATATTATCTATATGACCCTAGACAAATTACTTAAACTTCCGAGTCCCAGTCTTTCATCTGCACTACCTGCCATGTAATAGCAGCTTGACAAATAATAGCAATTGATTATAAAATGATTTTTTACAATCTCTCAACTTTAACATCTTTTATCTTTGTTTGTACTCTTTCTTACTTCACATATTTAATCAGTCACTGAGTTGCATTGATTTAACCTTCAAGATATGTATTCTATGAGCCTTCTGTTTTACTTCCATGGGTTTATAAAGATTATATACTATATTCCTCACTTTCTTAGAAATATACAACGCATATTAATATATTAAAGCTATTACTTTCTAAAGGAAAAAAATTCATCTAGCTCTATATTTGCCAAATTAAATTGCCTCTGGAATTTTTTTAGATTTTCAATGGTACATCTCTTCAAAACTTTCAAAATTTATGTTCTATGGAACACCATTTGAAGAGAAAAAAAAAAAAAAACCAGAGTACCTATTAAAGCCAAAACTACTGAAACTGCAGCCCAATATTGTTTGCCTCAACCCTGTAATCTGACCAAAGCATCCATTAGTGCATCTTATCTACTTTCCTCCACCTCTAACAAATTTTATAATGTTCTGAATAGATTCTACATTTCCTACAGCACTTCCAACTTTTCTGCAAAGCCCTTGGCCCCCTCCCCAGCCAGTCCTGAAAAGCCAACACCTCTCTCCCCAACCATTCAAATACTGCCCAGCCCCTGAGAGTCAGCTAAATCTGACCTCCCTTAACCAATGGAGTCTGAAGGACCTTCTCCTATACTTGTAGAACATTTACTTTGACTTTTAAGTAAATATTCCTTTCTACGACATAAGCAATTTGATATATTCTATTTCTTCACCCAGATTATTAACTCCTTGATCATACCTTCATCTCTTCATGCACATTACAGTATCTGACACAGTATGTAATATATAATATTAACTCAAAAAATTATCTGCTACTTTGCTTTAATGAAATTGTCTTCTCTCTAATAGTGCAGATATGTCTTTGCAAGTTTTTGTTACTACATGAACTCACATATTTTTAGCACTCTGTGATAGCTGTAGTAAGACAACACAAAGATTTGAAAACTGGGTTGGAAAGCTTTGAAAAGAAATTGAATTACTCTGTTTTGGCTAAAAGAAAAGATTCAGGATAAATGAAGATGGTTTTTTACTTAACTTTACAATGACAAATAATAATACGAAATATTGATGTTAGTGAGAATAGTAACAATATACACCTAAATGAATTTATTTCTTTAAATTTGATTCATTTTTTTCTTGATTTAGACTAGAAACAGCATACTATAGTCAAAATTTACACTCTTATTTTTTAAAAAGGCTTTTATTTATTCATGCATGAGAAACAGAGAGAGAGGCAGAGGCAGAGGGAGAAGCAGGTTCCCTGATGAGCAGGGAGCCAGATGCAGATCTCAATCCCAGGATCCCGGGAACATGACCTGAGCTGAAGTCAGATGGTTAACCAACTGAGTCACCCAGGTGACCTACTCTCTTATTTATACTGTAAATTTTAAAACTCTGCCTCTGTAGAATAGAAATATTACCCACTGTCAGCATCATTCTTGCTTTTCCCCCCAAACATGGCAAAGTTCCAAAGGTGAAAAAGCAAAAACCCTTCAGCAATACACTAATGAAGAAAGATTAGATATGATCTTTCTTCCAGAAGAAGAAAGGTTGAATATTGTCCCCAATGCAGCAAACTAGAAATTGTACAGAAGTCTACATGTCATATCATCTACATGATACATTAAAATATCTTTCATCTCATACATTTTGGGGTGATTCATTCATATAATGAACTTCCACTGAATATATTTTTTATGAGATACTATTTTGCAGATACATAGCCTGAATAAGTATGGTGGAGAACCTCAGTTTAACAGCAACTGTTAAACAAACTGGCTAAAGCAGGGAATCATAAAAAATAAGGCATACATACCTTAAATATTTTGTTCTAACTCAAAACATATAAATGTATATTCATTTTCCAATCTTCTGATATTGGGCCAATTATTTTTTCTTTTTTTTAGTTTGAATCCATCCTTTTTCTTTCCAGCATGAACCATACTCAAAATACATCATCAAAGATTTACATTTGTGCTCTTTAAAGTGAAAACTTAAAAATATTTGAGAAGCAGCATAAATATATATTTTCCCTAGATGTTTACAACAACTTCCAGTATTTCACAATTGTCTTGGTTACAAGTTTGGCAGAAATTTTTTGGTATCTGTATTGCATCATTCAAAGCAAAACATTTTTGTTTGTTTTACATTCATTGCCCATTAATTTCTTTAATCACTGATTAAATTCAAAAAGAAAATATAACTGATAAAGGTTAATCTTCAAAGACACTATCAAAGTTAGACTTAGATATGTAGAGTGTCATCATAGAGCAGAAACAAGATCCTTTCCCGTGTCCACAAAGCCTTTATGTAGATAGCAGATTTATCTCCCATTTCATGTTTCATCTTTCCGTAACTGTAAAATTTCTGGAACACTGGGATTTAGTAAATAACTGTTGACTGAATGAGAGCACATAAGTAAGTATCCATTCTTTCCATTCTTTACTGCACATGTGTGAAGGTATGTGTCTCTTGCTGATCCTTTTGGGAGGCAACACGATATACTAAAAAGAGCACAGGTACTGCAAATGTGCATGCCTACGTGTGTGACTTCCAACCACTCATTTAGCCTAAGTCTGAATCTCTCACCTATATAATAAAGCCAAAATACCAACCTCAGGGAGTTATTATGAAAATTACATAACATACTGAGAAGGTGTCATAGGCGGCTTTTCAAGAAGCAGAACCTGAGATAGAGTTAAGAGTGTAGAATGTTTGTTAGAATGCTCTTAGGATCAGCACCTGTGGGAGGGTAGGGAAAAAGAAAGACTGGCCACAGGAAAAACTGACCTTTGATGTAGGCCCCATAACTGCTTCAGCTGATTCTGCAGGGAGATTTTGACCTAAAACAGGCCATCAGAATTCCTCCAGGGTAAGGCCAAAGTGCCTGGACTTTTATACCTGCCCCTTGATCTGTCACTGGAGGTGCGCCACCCTGGGAAGGGTGTGACCTTAAGCAAGGTGGCTTTGTGCAGCTGAGGAAATCCCTGAAGGGGCTGACAGTAGTGGAAGGCTGTCAACGGACTTGGACCTGCAGAGGATCCAAGCACTCAACACCATAATCATCACAATGGGCTTGACCAACAACAGAAAAACCCAAAAGTAATTCCCTTTTTTCCACTTCCCTCTCGTCATCAGTACCCCCTCAATCAAAGCAGACTACCCACTCTTTAGAGCCTTGCCCCGAGTCACAGTCCGTGCCACTGTGCCCTCCATGCTCAGACAAGTTTATCTACTTCTTGGCTTTTTAGCACAGGAAGCACATCCTGCCTGAACATTTACTACTTTCCCTACTTCAGCTAAACATGCACTTTCTCTCTCTGCACTCACCAACTTCCTGAAAGCACTTAAATCTTTTCTTGGATGTAAGGTCAATTGTGTTACAAATGTTTATATTTTTGCTCATTCAAATGATCTTAATTTCTCTATTTGTATTACCCCTGAGGATCTTAAAGAGCGATAATGCCTCTAACGCTTGATAACATCTTAAAATATCAGCATATGCACCAAGAGGCCCACACCAGCACTGTGGCCCCCATCAAACTGTTGGTACCCACTCCTTGAAGACCTAAGAGAAATTTACACATGGACCAACAACTTCCAACTAGAGTTCACACTGCAATCAGTTTCAGAAAATGGGGAAAAAATTGAGCTCCTCTGAGCTACAAAGTTTTCCAAGAACTGAATATCAGAGTTTTGTGAACTCAGAATATATCAGGGATTTTAAAAGCCCTGCAGAAGTTAAGGTTGTTTAGTCCCAAGGGTGCTTGGGATCTGTTGCCATTTCAGATGTGGTTCACTGGACACCCATAAATGAGACCCCAGTACGTGAGCCTGCTCCCCTTCTATATGTGGGACTTTCTCCTTTAATGACCTCACGCTAACCCTATAATCTCCCTCATGGTTTAGTTTTGGGGTTTGAAAACAAAGGGTGTTTGTTTTGTAATAAAACATTAAATAAAGGAATGAAATTAAGATCATGGAAGTCTTCAGAATAATCAGAGAATAAGAATATTTCAGAAAATTTGCCTCATTCCCCTAAAAGTGAGACTATGACATGTGGAAAAATACATGTGGAAACTATGTGGAAAAATAAAACAAAAACCTGATCAAAGTATTCAACTACCATGCTGTTTCTGAAAATAGTCCAGCATGCAACCATACAAGAGGTGGTTTGGGACACATTGCTATGTTCTCTTCACAGGAAGGGAGAAGGAAAGTGTCAGGGAGGAGAAAGAGGGAAGAGGAAGAGAAAGGGAGAAGGAGAAGAAAAGGAAGTTACTGGCAAAGGGAGGAGGAAGGAAGGAGGAGGAAGAGAAGAGGGAAAGGTCTTAGAGAAAAATCAGAAATGGAATGGAAACTCCATGCATGGCCAAAGCCTGGGAAGTTGGTGACAGGTGCACATACATGTGTTGGGATACACATGAAGTCATTGGGGTTCCTCATATGATAGAGAGCTAGAACTGGGTAGAGAAATGAACAGATAAGTGGCTCTCATCTGTTCTCATTATGTGCCATGTGCTGGCCTCAGCACTTTATTCTCAGCCCACAAAACAATCCTATGAAATTATCTCCAATTTACAAGCAAAGAAACTTGGGCTCAGATGAGTAAGTAACTTGCCCAAGGTCACAGAGATAGCAAATGGCAGAAATAAGGTAAAACTCCAGTTGTTTTTGACCCAAAAGTCTTTGCTCACAGTAGAAGAATGACTAAGGCTAATTAAAGATTTCATGATTTCTCTTGTCAGTTCATAATAGTTAATATTCTTGGTCACAAAATAAAATATGTGGCAGGAAAGATTAAACATGGGTAGCTATATTGAGTCAAATTCCTAAGACAGTGACAGCTGCACGCAGGACAGTCTTGCTATAGAGTAAGTGTCCCTTTTCTTAGACAGTTACTGTGTTACGGTTGCTTATGTCTGAGTTTTAGGAGTTTTCCTAGCTTTTTGTGTCTAACCACAACTCTTCGCATTGTGGGAAGAGATTTCTCTCTTGTACACAAAAATAAGCACTTTCTCTCTCTGTGCCTGTCACTCAGTGTTTCCATCAGAGCCTCTGTCTACAGTGAGACCAGCAGAGCAGACACTACCCAGGGCTATGCCTTAAGGCCCTCAAAATTTCCTGCACCAAAATATATATCTGACTCACCTGGTAGTTAAAATCTTAAGTACCATAATTAGCATCCTGATCCAAGCAGGAAACAAATTTTTTGTAAGAGAGAACAATAAAGTTATGAATTCCAGTTTATATGGTTCTAAAACTTCCTAACCTCATAGATGCTAGAAGGACATTCCTAAAAGTAGCAATATTGTCAATCGTGAGGACCTCATTTACTAATGTTTGTCCTCTAGAAAGAATATTTTTAATATTGTCTAAAATTTCCTCATATAACTCATATCTTAAACTTTTTATCTTTTATCTGTATTCAGTTCTTTTAGTTTTTTAAGGAGCTCGGAATGTCACATCAAAGAAAACTAGAGTAAAGAAACCTAAAATGTCATATATGTTTAGCTAATATAATCCAGGTTTGAAGTAAAAACATTTACAGGTATTTCTACAAGCCTCTGTCATTACATCCATGGAAGCTATTGCTGTGTTTAGTTAGTGTGATTGGTAAATATTCTCTACTAATGGATGACAGAAAAAGTGAAAGAAAATTCCAAGGACGTTAAACTGTTATATTGTGTTCAAAACATGTAATATGCTTCTTATTTTGAAGATAAGGACAAAGCATACAATGTGGGAGAGAGGAGGTTTGTTTGTTTGTTTTTTAACTATTTTATTTTAGTTTGGAATAATTCTAGACTTCCAGAAAAGTTGCAAAAAGAGTACAGAGAATTCTTTCATAGCCTTCACCCAATTTCCCCTAATGTTACCATTGACAGAACCGTGGTGCATTTGTCAAAACCAAGAAACAGACTTGGGATACCTCTATTAACTAAACTACGGACTATTTGAATCACCAGTTTTTCCACTAATGCCTTTTTACTATTCCAAGATCTCCAGGATTTCACATACCATTTAGTACCATTTTTATTAAAACAGAATCTGGATCTTGTCAACCCATGAATTCCATGGTGGACAGATAATTGGTGTAAGTGGCATCAGACTATGAGTCTGCCAGGATGCTTGTGATTCTTGGTCTCATCCTCTTGAGGAAAAGGCTACAGGAAAAAATTGAAAGAAGAGTTTCAGACATCTCACAGAGACAGAGAGATGAACATAAGCAGATGCACAGAGACAGAGAGCACATAAGCAGCACTACCCCACTTTTATGGGTGGAAGTGTAGCACACAGCACTTAGCCCCTAGTTATACTCTCCTGTAGGACCCAGCTTCAGACACCAACACTGTGATCAAGTTCATGCAGAACTGTCATCCAGCTGCCTTCCTGTTGGATCCATTCTGAGTTTTCATGCCGGCTTGTGAGTTGTCTAAAAATTCATGATCTTCTATGGATATTTGAGTCGTTCCCAGGTTGGTTCTATTATAAATAATGCTGCTATGAACTCATACATGTCTTTCAGTGAGGACATAATTCCATTGAACTTATACTCATGAGTAGAATTGCTGGTTCATGAGTAATGCACATAATTCAACTGCAAGAGGTCCTACCAAGTATTTTTTCAAAGCAATTATACCAATTCACATTCTCATTAATAGTATATGAAACTTCCACCTGCTCCATCTTTACCAATATCTGACATTGTCTTTTAATTTTAGTCATTCTAGTGGAGGTGCGGTAGCACTGCATTGTGGTTTTAATTTAAATTCCCTGATGGACAATGATGTTGAGTACACTTTTACATGATTTGTTAGCTATTTGGATACTTGCTTTAGTTAATTAGCTGTTCAAGACTTTTGCATTTTGGATGAATCTATTGGACTGCCCTTTGAAATTTTTTTTAAAAGATTTTATTTATTTGACAGAGAGAGAGATCACAAGTAGTCAGAAAATCAGGCAGAGAGAGAGAGGAGGAAGCAGGCTCCTCGCTGAGCAGAGAGCCTGATGTGGGGCTCCATCCCAGGACCCTGGGATCATGACCTGAGCCGAAGGCAGAGGCTTTAACCCACTGAGCCATCCAGGCGCCCCTGCCCTTTGAAATTTTTACTAGTTCTCTACACATTCTGGAAAAATGTCCTCAGTCAGAAAGATACATTTTCTCCTAGTCTGTAGCTTGACTTCATCATAATGTATTTGAAAGAATGGGTCTTAATTTTAATGAACTAATTAATTTTTCCTTTAAATCTGGCTTAACAGATATTTACCTAGCCTAAGATAAAGAAGATATTAATCTGCTTTATTCTAAAGCTTTATTGTCTCATCTTTCATATACAGATCTGCAATACAAGACTACACTTATGTATAGTGTGAAATAGAGCTTAAATTTTCCTCCCTTTTTAAGAACATGGCATCCAATTGATCCACCTTATTTTTTGAAAAGAACATTTTCCCCTCATTGAACTGCAGTATTATTGCTGTAATAAACCAAGTGATCATATACGTGGGAGTCTATTCCAAGTGCATATTCTTCACCTGTTCTATGTGTCAATCCTTGAGCCAATACTAGCTTCTCTTAATCATTCTAGCTTTATAATAAACCTTGACACTAATAAGTCCTTTGTTTTGCTCTTCTTTTTCAATATGACTTTGGCTATTCTTGGGTTTTCATATTTCTATTTAAATTTTAGAATTAGTTAGCATCCTCCCCCACCACCATCATTCTGGGATTTTAGTTAGCATTAAACTTCATTGAAATATCACTGCAGGAAAAAATTGACATTTTATAATATTGGATTTTCCAACCCACGAATATGGTATATCACTTCTTACTATTTTGTTTTGTCTCTGCTTTTTTAAAAATATAACTTACATAAAATAAATTTCATACTTCTTAATTGATGGTTCTGAGTTTTGGCAAGTACATATAGTCATGGTAACAACAGCTCAAAGAAGATATGGAATATTCTCATCATCCAAAACTCCCTTTGTTGCACCTTTGTGGCAAATCCTTTTCCCTCTCATGAACCCTGAAAACTACTGATCATTGTTCTGTCCCTGTGATTTTGTCTATTCATAAGTGTCACATAAATGGTATCATAGAGTATTCAGCCTTTTCAGTCTGGCTTCTTTTACTTAGCATAATACATTTGATTCACCCATGCTGACATATGTTCTTCTTTTTGCTTTAGAGTAGTATTCCACTGCATGGATATACCACAGTTTATCCTTTAGATGGTTGAAAGATATTTGGGCTATTTCCATGTTTCAGCTACTATAAGTATTGCTACTATAAACATTCCAGTACAAATTTTTATTTGAAAATAGTTTTCATTCCACTTTCAATATCTAAGAATATATTTACAGAATTTTATAGTAAGTATACATTTAATTTCATAAAAAACTGGCAAACTATTTTCCAAAGTGGTTGTAGCATTTTTGCATTCTCATCAGCAGTATAAAAGTATGCTGATAATGGGGCGCCTGGGTGGCTCAGTGGATTAAGCTGCTGCCTTCGGCTCAGGTCCTGATCTCAGGGTCCTGGGATCGAGTCCCACATCGGGATCTCTGCTCAGCAGGGAGCCTGCTTCCCTCCCTCTCTCTCTGCCTGCCTCTCTGCCTACTTGTGATCTCTCTCTGTCAAATAAATAAATAAAATCTTTAAAAAAAAAAAAAAGTATGCTGATGGCTCTATATCCTCACCAAAACGTGATGCTGATGTTTTCATTTTTCTAATGACTAATGTTATTGAGTATCTCTTCATGGGCTTATTTGCCATCCATGTCTTCTGTGGTGTTTAAATATCTTCTTGCTGTTTAAATATTTTACCCATTTTAGAAGACATAAACAGATATTTCACCAAAGAAGACATCCAGATGGCCAGCGGACATATGAAAAGGTGCTCAACATCATTCATCATGAGGGAAATGTAAATCAAAACTACAATGAGATATCACATCACACCTGTCATAATGGCTAAAATTAAAAACATAAAAAAACAACTAAATATTGGTGAGGTTATGGAGAAAGGGGAACCCTCTCACACTGTTAGTAGGAATGCAAACTTATGCAGCCACTGTGGAAAACAGTATGGAGGTTCTTCAAAAAGTTAAAAACAGAACTACCCTATGATCTGATAATCACACTACTGAGTATTTTCCCAAAGAATATAATAATCTAATTTGAAAATATATATGCAAAATATATATGCACCCTTAATTTATGGCATCATTATTTACAATAGCCAAGTTATGGAAGCAGACCAAGCATCCATCCACAAATGAATGGGAGATGTATCTCCCATATTTTATCTATATATATGATATATATGATATATGTGAGATATATCTCCCATATTTTATCTATACATATGATATATATGATATATGTGAGATATATCTCACATATTTTATCTATATATATGATATATATATATATATTTATATAATTACTGAGCCATAAAAAAGAATGAAATCTTGCCATTTGCAGCAGCATGGATGGATCTAGAGAGTATAATGCTAAGCTAAATGAGTCAGTCAGAGAAAAACATGTACCATATGATTTCACTTACATGTAAAATTTAAGAAACAAAACAAACAAAGGGGGGGAAAAAGACAAACCAGAAAATAGACTCAACTACAGAGAACTGATTGTTATCTGAGGGCATTGCGGGGGGTGGTGAAATAGGTGAAGGGATTAAGAGGACATTTTCATGATGAGCACTGAGTAATATATAGAATTGTTAAATCACTGTACTGTACACCTGAAACTAATATAACCCTCTATGTTAATAACACTGAAGGGTGCCTGAGTGGCTCAGTCAGTTAAGTGTCTGACTCTTGGTTTCAGCTCAGGTAATGATCTCATGGGTTGTGGGATCAGGCCCTGCACACTTAGCTTGAAGATTCTCTCCTTCTGCCCCTCTCCCCCAAATAAATAAATAAATCTTAAAAAAAACAAAAAACACTACAATGAAATTAAAATATAAATACATAAATAAATAAATTGCTCATTTTATGTAATTGGATTTTTTCTTCCTTATTAGTGAGTTTGAGAGTGCTTTATGCATTCTGGATACAAGTTCTTCATCAGAAAAGTGTTTGCAATATTTTTCCCAAAATTTGTTTATTCTTTATTCTTTGCATTGTTTTTGAAGAACAGAATTATTTAATTTTGATGAAGGCAATTATCAATATTTTTTTAGGGATCATGCTTTTGATGTTATAGCAAAGAAATCTTTGTGTAACCCAAGGTCACAAAGATTTTCTTGTATATTCTTTAAAATTTGTATAGTTTTTGATTTCACTTTAAGCTTTATAATCCATTTTTATTTAATTTTTTATATATGGTACAAAATATGGGTAGCAAGCTAACCATGGGTCCAAGAGATGTTCGATCATTTTTCTGTACACGTAGTGGTCCTCAGCCACCGCCAAATACAGAAACACACCTACATGCACACATGTATTTATTGGCTGATCATAAATTCTTCTCCCCACCTTCATTCTGGTATTCTTCACTCAAATTTCTTTTCTATAAAATCCTTCTCATCACCAGGGGAACCTGGGTGGCTCAGTCAGTTAAGCATCTGCCTTCAGTTCAGGTCATGATCTCGGCATCCTGGGTTTGACCCTCTCGTTGAGCCCCTCATGGACTCCCTACTCAACTGAGTAGGGGGAGTCTGCTTCTCCCTTTCCCTGTGCTCCTCCTCTGCTTGTGCACTCTTGCTCTCTCTCTCTCTCTTTCAAATAAATAAACTCTTTAAAAATAAACAAACAAGTAAATAAATAAAATCCTTCTCATCTTAAAAATTCTCTGTCCTATCATTATTCCCTAGCTCAATTCTTAGTTCACCTATCTTTTCTATTAATATATATAAAAGGGAAAAAAAGACTCTGAAGTTAAATATATAAAGCCTACATTAATTTTTCAGATTTATTGTTAAGTGACATTGATGGAGAATAAAGTATAATAAAAAGTAGATGTCATAACACTTCAGAACAAAAAAATAAAAATAAAAAATACTCCAGGAAAGATGAATCTCTGTCAAACACCAGAATCAAAGGTACAAGTACAGTGAACAGTACATAGTTGAGCTGAACACAAATGTCATCAGAGGTGTAATGGAAAGGGACCATCTGGAATCCCATTTTTAATTACATGATAATGAAAAGATCCTGCAATGTGATTGCCCTGAGGTTCCTGGATACGCTGTTCCCTAAGATAGCCCCAACGAAGGTAATGGGCAGGAATTTGGGTGGAATCTTGAATAGGATCAAAGGAAGAAGTGTTTTATGGCTATGTATAAATATGTAAATTTAACCTTCAAAATCCATCCATGTCTGAGAACTTCTGGGATACCTCAGAACTCTTACTTTCCCTGCAGCCCTGATCAGGTCCACATAGCAATAAATCATGTAACTGCCTATCCAAATTGCCTCATCTATTCTAATAAGTGGCTGACATTAGAGAAACCAAGGACCAGAATTATGGCACACACTTATCCAGTGTCCTGTTCAAGTTGGCCTGTTAAAGAAGAAATCAAGACACACTGCATCTTGAATTGGCTTCCTTGCCAACAAAGTGCCTCTCCAGAGACCTCCTGAACTGCCCAGAGTGGGGAATACACATGCTGTTATTTTCCTCTTCATATCACCATATCAGTATCCATCTTGTTTTGTTTTGGAGAAAATAAAATATCATGAATGATAACCACTGTGAACACAGGAGCATTTCTTTTCTTTGATTCCTGCCCACACCTAAACCTCATCTATGCAGGCAGATTTAAAGTGGTTACTCATTTAATATTTTAATAAAAACAGTGATATTTTCCTGTAACAAATAGAAAAGTAGGCAGAGTGATTTAGTAAAGGAGATACCTTTACTCTGGGGGATCCTATCCTAAGATGATAGGATGAGGGGGTATACAGGTAATATAAAATATATCTTAGAGTTGAAAAAAATAGGCCAATATAGCTCAGATCCTATTTGAAAGCCATCTGGTTCAATATAGCTCCAAAAACCATTTTAATAAATAAGCAGATGGCCCTAAGAAACTGTTTTGCCAATATGATTATAGATAATGTTATTAAATTCTCAATAACAGATATCTACCAGGCCTACTTAGGTCAATCATGCTACCATTAATCATCTAAGTTGTAGCTGCATTTGTCTTTGGTATTAGAAGAGTTTTTAAATGCTGACCAAAATCAGTGTTAAGAATAAGTCAACTACTGGAAGATCTAAACCAACATGACTTGAACAAATTTAAAAGAGTGAAAGAACAAAATATAATATGGAGGGGGAAAACTTAAGTCCATAGGCAAAATAGAAATGGGAAAAATGTTGAAGGAAACCCAGGCACCTGGTTTGTATGGCCAGTGCTGTTGATGAGAATCTTTAGCCCCACACAGACATCTCTGTCTCACTCTTCACAGCTGTAATTTGAGAGAAAGGAAAAACAATGCTACCTTCACTTTCCTCTCCACCCCACAAATAAAGAAGTTTTGATTCACAGTCAAGATACTCCATACTCCCAGGGACACCTGGGTGGCTCAGTCGGTTAAGTGTCTGCCTTTGGCTAGAGTCATGATCTCAGAGATCTGGGATCAAGCCACACATTGTCACTAGGCTCCCTGCTCAGTGAGGAGCTTGCTTCTCCCTCTCCCTTCTCTCCCTGTCCTCCTCCACTCCCCAACCCCACTTGTGCTCACACTCTCTCTCTCCAATAAATAAATAAAATCTTAAAAAAAAAAAACACTCCATGGTATCTCAACAAAAATCCATATCAGGAAATTAGAATTACTAGCACTAACTAGGCTAACAATAAAATATATAGAAGATACCTTATAAATATAAAGCACTATATACACATGGGCTATAACAAGTGACTGTTATTACAATCATTTTACAGGGAAAGGTTATTTGGAACATCATAAATGAGTTAAGATTGCAATTAGGTATATAATTTATCTTCAATACTAGGAATCATGGACTATGTTCACCAAATATTAGGTAGTTTGTGATATATCTGATGTAATTAAATGGTAGAAATTCAAATAGTAACCAGGGTCTCGAATTCCTAATTCTTATTTTGTTAGATCATCTAGCCTTTAATCCTAAGAAAGTTGGGCACTAACGTAATTATAATTATTAAACATAATAAATTATAACAAATAAGCACATAGCAGCTATCATTTTGTCACTGTCCCTTCCAAGTTTCTCATTCTCACAATCTACTATTGAGAAACTCAACTTGGTTGAAGTGGAAGATTATGATGTAGTTGGAAAAATTCAATGCCCATTATGTGCCCCAGATCCACTGAGGCAAAAGATTCCAGCCACTCAATGGTAAAAATATTTTTTTACTGTTTTCTTCTAAAAGTTTCTAGGAAGTTGCATCCTTTTTTAGAACTGAAAACACCTGTATACCAACAAAATAAAACCAGAATAAATGTACAAAGCCTGAGAATTGATCTCTGTTTTTCAAAAGAGGGTGCTGCATCCCAGATTTATAAAGAAAACTGATCTGGACACTGAGATTTCTGGAATTCTCAATTTTCCAGTAGGTATAAACACTGAAATAAATATTTTCTTGGTTGCCAAACCAAGAGGAAGCCACTTAAAAAGAAAGGAGGAGAATGTTTTCATCAGAGTTTTTTTTTTTTTAATTATGCTCTTTCTCATAAAGAAAGATGATACAGCTGGTTCATGATCAATGGAATGTGCATTTTGAGCTGATCATTAGTGATGTCATCCACTTGTGCTAG
Source organism: Taxidea taxus jeffersonii (assembly GCA_003697995.1). NCBI lineage: Eukaryota > Metazoa > Chordata > Mammalia > Carnivora > Mustelidae > Taxidea > Taxidea taxus. The sequence continues at coordinate 346,314 of ML107244.1, forward strand.
GACTAACCATCCCAGCTGGGCCTCCTGGATTCTCCAATCCCCATCAGGTCAATTAGCACATACCCTATTCTCTCCTGAACTGTTCATTGCCCCTTGCAGACCAACTGTTCTCTGAAATGCCACATATCCCCCAAATTACCTTTCCTCATTCTCTCTAGTTCTGTGAAGTGTAGTAGTTGTGGGAGAGAAAAGGAAACACGCAGGATTTTTTTCCCTATAGAAGTTCCTGAACTCTAATTCTTACCCCAGTCTTTCCTCAATAACCCACCTCACCCATCAGTAGTTTCTAATTAGGAGTAGACCAGCTAGTGAAACTGATTGAAACTAAGATCTAACATTTTAAAGGGACTATTTGTTAATACAAATGGCTCTCTACCAAGCAGGGCTTACAAAATTATGGGAGTATGAAGGCTCATCCCAGTATGAGACGATTCCATATACCCTCTAGCCCTTGTCCTATCATTCCTCAATCAACACCTCCTCTATCAAGATCCCTCTCTTGACCAACAACAAATATTAAAAAGGAGGTAAAGTTAAGATTCCAAATGCAGTTGATTCCATGGATCGGAGATAAACTTGGTGATACTGTTATTAGACCTGACATCTAGGCCACTTAAACATCATGCTGTAGTTTCATGTTATCCAAGTGTGGTCCCCAGACAGGCAACATCAACACCTCCTGGGAGCTTGTTAAATGTGCAGAATCTCTGGGCTCCATCTTAGGTCACTAAATCTCCAAGGATTTGCAGATACAGTAATGTTTGAGAAGCTGCTGTAATTTAGAGAGCTGAACATCACCAGCAAGTTTTTAACAGGGGGTACATGGTTGCACTCAGTGGGCAAACTGATCTCCTGCTCTTTCTGTGAGCAGGAGTCATGGAGATATCCGCAGAGCACCTTTGTTCCTATCTAGTCCATATGAAGTAATGGGAGAAGAATGTCCTGGCAGTAGAAACAGCCAAGGCTGGAAGCAAGCTTTGCTCTGTTACCCTCATTTGTTCTTAGCTGCTTTCGGACTTCAAAAAATGAACTTTCTGGTTTCAACATTCTCACCATGTTATAGTCATTATAGCAGAATGATATCTGGACTCCACATACATACTGTATTGACACCGTGTATTCTGTTGCATTCTGTTGCAAAGCCAAAACCAAAGCTAAAGGACATTCAACGTAATTGCTCCAAATGACAAAAATACCTAGACACATTTCTTTGATGGACCTTTCTTTTGCAAAGATAGAAAGAATCTTGTTATGCATAGCAACTGCCAGATAATTTTGTCATGTTCATTTTATATTATGGGCGATAGAAAAGTGAGGATGAGAAGTGTAAAGTGAACATATTGGTAATGCATATAAGCCAGCCACATCACCTAGAATGAAAAAACCATCAAGTGTTCCCCAAATAAGGAATAAAATAAAGTCTCATGTTTGATTCGTGTGCCTATGAAAATACATTTCTTTCATTTCTAGGGATGATGTAAGCCATGAAGGCTGGGGACGTGACAACAGTCAGGGTTTTAGCCTCCATACCTACATTTAGGGACAAGGAAAAACACTTTCTGTGACTTAAACAGCTAGGTGTAGTGGAAGAACTGCATGATATCCCTGAAAATCTCCAAGCTAGCCTAATGTGAATATAGAATAGCATGTAGTACATATTTCTGCATAAGTTTTCAATGAGTAGGAAAGGGCCCATAATGAAGAATGTGTAAGGGAGATCAAAAAATGATTTAAAAAGTAAAACAAAACACATTCTATCCCAGCAGAAATAGTAATCTGATCAAAACCACATCCTAGTAAAATATTTTGCCAGCATCCTCTGAGTATTGAGTACCTTTTTCCCTTTGGGTTTTCTCATTAGAAATGAAAATATTATATGTGGGTTTTCTCCCCAAGAATTTCCTCATTGGCCTTTTCTCACTAGGTTTGGTGTCCTCATGAAATTAAGAGAAAACAACAGTGGTAAAGAAAGAAGTGTGTATAGCCACCCCAAGAGCATACATCAACGCAGGCCTACATTCGAAGGTTGGCAATAATATCAGAAAAGATGTATTTAAAAAAATCAGGCACCAATTAAATTCCACCCTTTTCTTTACTCCTCCGTTCCTAAAAAAAAAAAAAAAGAAAAGAAAAAAAATCAGGCACCAGAATCCATGAAAACTTGATCTGTATAATACTTGGTTTTCATGAAAACTGATCTTCCTAATTTCTCTAACTCTAGCTGTACTGCAATTATCTCTTGCACAGCTCTTAAACTGCCACACATACCTTGATGTTACTGTGTATGTCAGGACATCCACTGGGGAAGGAAAACATCTTTTAAATTCTTCCCACTGCACAATTCAGAGTTTGGGACAGTGCGCACAAATGCACTCAATGAGTATTCATTTTCTAAAAATAAATGAAACTCATAATTTCTTGAGGCAAAAAGGAAAGTTAAATGGTTCTTTGGGTGAAGACAAATGGTTAAGTACGGTGAAGCAATTAAAATGTTGTTGCCCAATGAACAGCATGCTTGGTGCATATAAATTAACTATATGCAGGGATATGAGGTGTGCTGAGAGAAAATTCTTGGCCCAGGCTACCTCAGGCCCTGGATCCTACTGGCAGTCATGGAGAGGGAAGAAACGGCCTTAGTCCTTACCCTTTTTGGCTTTCACTTGGTCAGAGGAGATGCTGAAAGTCAGGCTTGGATTGCTAATCCTTTCCTTGGGCCCCCCAGAACCATAGGGCAAGCTTCCTCTCATATTCATTATATTCATTTGTCAACAACCCTGAAAATTTTGGATAAAGGCAGGTGGGAGAAGGGAAAAGATGAAAAACCTAGAGATTAAGATAGAGAGAGAGAGGGAAGGGGATGGGCCTATCTCATCCACCAACACACAAACAAGGTAGCCCAGATCTACCAATTTGGTTTAAGAGATTTAGCTAAAGCTGCACTGTCCCCGTTAATGTCATCAAGAAATTTCAGTCTTATGCAGCCTTAATCTTCATGGCTTTTTCCTTAACTATAATATCCTGTTACTACTTTATTTTACATGCCAATTCTACATGATTTACTGAGCTGTCTCAGGAAAATGCTATGTTACAATACCACAGAAGATAGTAAACTTAATAGAAAGTAGTCTAACATTTTGGACCTTCACTCTCACTATTAAGCTTTCTTATTCAATCCCAAAAGAAGCAGTGGGTAAGGTAACAATGTTTCCTTTAACCACTTCTTTGAATTTTGGAAATGATTTAAAATTATCTTCTGTCTATATAGGGGGAAATTTTTAAGTACAGTTCTAAAATAACCTCATTTGGCAGTGAATTTTCAAAATAAGCAATGATCGTACAGTCATGACCAACTTCAGATAGATGTGTGTAAGTTCTTCCCAGAAGGTTGACTACCTCCGGCCTTGCTAAATCAGGAGGGGACGGCCCACAAGTCTCCCTTTGGCAATGAGCAGCCACATGTAGTCAGAAGTACATAAAAGGAAAATGTGAAAACATTCTGTTTCTTGCCAGAAGCTTGTCTCAGTGTCTACCCGGTGCTGGTACCACCATGTTTTCTAGAGCCTGGACCCCACTTATTTTGCTGTCTCAGTAATGAAAATGTCTTGCTATTGACACCTATTCTCTGGATTTCACCGTTATGCAGTCTAACCTATGACATCCAGTACTACCTTACTCTATGAATTCAAACTCCTTCCCTTAGTGTGTCTGCAAACAAAGCAAACCAAGCCCCTCCTCCCAATTCATACTCTTTGCCAGGCTTGCCTTCACTATTCCTGGCCCACTGTTGTCCCAGAGTGACAATCTGGCCTTAGTTGGCATGCTGTAAGGACTGGTGCTCTCCAAATGAAAGACATGGCATGCTTTATGAGTCCATATATATACACCCTCCAATATTTATGAGAATATGGCATCACTGCCAGAATTTCTCCAAAGAGAAATTTGTGGTGAAATGCCTTAGAGGGCAAGAAAGACAAAGGCATGGCCTTTCACTACTTAGGCACAGCTACTTGACCGAAGAGAGGATGCAACTCAGCCACGCAGCAGGCTTAGAGGTGGTGAATTCTCCACTCTGTTCAGCTCCATCTTCGTGACCACAACAACCAGCAGAATTCCTTGAGAGGCTAACCCCCATCACCAGCTGAGCTTGGCACAGAGCCTGTTTTTGGCTCCACTGGCAAATACCTTCTTAAACCACCTTATATGAACAGTTCGGTTCTCAGGCTACTCTAGCACAGCTGTGGCCAGCTGCACGCAGCCTCCAGCCCAGTCATGGATTATGTACCAGATGATTCTTGTCCACTGAAAATACTAGAAACAACAAGGAATACATCCTACTGCTGAGAAACTGGATCCACCAAGAGAGACCAAAGGAAAGCTATGACATTTGAGGAACAGGCAAACACTTCCCCTGCAACTATGTGCCGAAACAGGTATATTATGAGGAAATTAATCCCTGGATTCCCAGACACGCATTTATTTTCTGGTTCCTTTGTTTTTAATTTTGTTTCTTTCTGGTGGGAGGAAGTTTCGGAGAAGGAGCAACTCTCTCATACTTTACCCAATACATTTTCTTTTCTTCTCTGTCAGACTGCAAAAACAACTTTGGATATTCTGCTGGAATGCTGTCACAGTTCTGAATTTGGAAACCAATGTAGCTATGGGCAGAAAGGACAAAGAACAGAGGCTCCACATGGTATAATGAGTAGCACCTTTTAAAACTCAGAAAATGACCAACATTTGAGAACAAACTTGGTCCAACCAAATATTTCCATATATAAGGGTAGTTATAATTTGAATCATTATTATTAGATAGATAATGTAAATGCCACAGAGTAGCTGGATGTTTGCAACATAAAGACAACTTAGGAGCATTACCATTTGAGCATTATCAACCTCTTCAAAATGCTTCTTGGCAGAGCTTTCTGATGGCTTTCACTGAGTTTCTGCCGTTCTTTCCCTCCTGCTGCTCTGTGTCTTCCCACACTCCGAGTGGAACATTTGGATCATTTTTAAAGTAGGTGAGGGAAGAGACTGAGAAAAAGAAATAACTGAAGAACAGGATTACTCTCTAGCAGTAATAAATATTTGACTTGAGAAGCACCTAACAATAAATCTCAGCTATCCAGACAGACACGAAACTGTAGTGCTGCTATTTCGTTCACATATAAGATCTTTGAAAAATACGTACTGCCTTCAACTATGAAAAGTTGAATGTGCCTCAGTTCGATTCACTTTTTCCCAGTGTAGCCATGTCTAATGAAGTTTTCCTTTTCAGACAGCTAAGTGAATGCCTGCATCTCGCCTCTCCACTTGCTAATTATTTAAAGAGATGATTCAATGCCATGGTAAAAATGTAAGAAGTTTTTATTACCAAGGGTCAATATTCAGACCATGGCAAAACAGTTTACTTCATGATACTTCTTAAAATTCTTTTCCCACTGACAAATTTGGCCCTTTCACAGAGGCGGGATCAGTGAGATTCTGGAAGGGGAAAGCTTCGGATTTGCCAAGAGTCTCCCCTACTAGGCTGATGACACCTATTAAAACTCCAGAAAGGAAAATCCTCCGGAGGTCAGGCAGCAGGAGTTGCTGTCCTGGGTCCCAACTGTTTCTCAATTTAAAGTGAGCCAGGCAATGGCGCAATAGCATTCCAGGTGCCTGAAGGAGCCCGAATTGCTTTGCAACTTTAAAGGCATCCTTAGGAAGGCATCGGGTCATGCGGAGATGATGCTACTGTTTTCACGAGACTGTAGCGGGACCCAGAGCAAAATGCAAATCCATTCGGCATTCCTCTTTTTCTAATACCAGCCTCCGTCCACCATGTGTCTCTGGGCATTAAGGAATGTACATCTCAGAAACAAGTTGGAGGGGCGCCTGGGTGGCTCAGTGGGGTAAAGCCTCTGCCTTCGGCTCAGGTCATGGTCCCAGGGTCCGGGGATCGAGCCCCGCATTGGGCTCTCTCCTCAGCGGGGAGCCTGCTTCCCTTCCTCTCTCTCTGCCTGTCTCTCTGCCTACTTGTCATCTCTGTCTGTCAAATAAATAAATAAAATCTTTAAAAGAAAGAAAAAGAAGAAGAAACAAGTTGGGAAGAACAGGTTCTGCTGAAGCCACGCTCATTCTGGATTTAAAATTAGCGACATGAAGTCCTTGAGGCAGAAAACAGAGTGAGAGTCATCTGTAGCAGAAACTGCCATACTTGTCCCTCACTATTTTTGGCTTCCTATGGTCATAGAATTCTTGAGTTAGTTAGGTATTTGATGACCTGGAATAAATAAAGACTCTTTTCCCCATCCAGCCTCTTCTCATTTAGGTGTAGCCATTTGCCTAAATTCTGTCCTGAGATGTACAAATAGAAGTGATATGTAAATGGACAACTTATGGCAAATAATCTTAAAGGGAGAGAGTATAGTTATCTCCCTCCTTCTCCTTCTTCCTGCTACCTGAAAAGTAACATGATGGATGGAGCTGAAGAAACCTTCTTGGACCAAGGAGGAACCTTGAGAAGAGAGGTCACCAAGCTAGGGGGCACTAGATCCCTGAGGACTTTGTGGAACACAGCCTGGCTAATGGCCATGGACTTTTTCCTCCAGACATACAATGGAGACATAAACTATCTCACTTTGAGTTTTCATGTTACTTTAAACCAACTCTTTTCCCAATATATCATCCAACACAATTTTACAGTGCCTTAGCTCAAAATGTTTCCAGATGCAGTTTGATTGTTTTTTTTTTTTAAATACCTCCATAGACTTAAAAAGGAAAAAGGAAAAAAGAAAGGAAGGACAGAATGCTAAAGCTGCCATTGTAAGAGTTTCCTGCATATTTATTTCCAAGCAGAAGAAAATTCAGGAGTTATCTCCCTTTCCCTTTTTAGGCCATTTATTCTCATACCACATCCTAATTCAATTTTCTCATCCATTGTATACCCTGGAGATTTTTTTTTTAAGATTTTATTTATTTATTTGACAGACAGAGATCACAAGTAGGCAGGGAGAGAGAGAGAGGAGGAAGCAGGCTCCCCGCCAAGCAGAGAGCCCGATGCGGGGCTCGATCCCAGGACCCTGGGATCACGACCTGAGCCGAAGGCAGAGGCTTTAACGCACTGAGCCACCCAGGCACCCCTACCCTGGAGATTTTAAGCCATCTACAGGATGAATTCTTCAGAAGACATGTACAAGCCATCTACAGGATGAATTCTTCAACAGACATGTACAAACATGTCCAAAACATGTACAAAAATAAAGTGTTTATAGAGCTTTAGAGATCTTTGAAAACACTTTTCTGAGAACAGCCATTTTAGTACTACAAGGTCTTTGTTCAATTTCTGGGATCAAACTCTCAGCTTCTGAACTTAGTGGAACTTATTGAATTAAAAAAATCTAAATTATAATCAGTGTTCTTCAAATGTGTTCATTCATGTGTGAAGCTATTGCTGTGGAAAGTTATTTATAGTCAAATGAAGTTCCTTGTTTATTTGCATCCTACACACACACACACACACACACACATGAATATGAGCTCTACGAGGTCAGGAATAGAGTGATTTACTCAATAACTAACTGCAAAACATTTTTTTTTAATCAGTTCAAAATTTCCTGGACTTTTATTTTATTCATTTCCATGTCTCTTCCATCTTCCTTCTAAATCTGGATTGATGGCAGGAAGGAAAAGGAGAAAGACTCTGAAGACAAAAAGTCTTGGGATAATTAGAATAGAGAGGTCCACTTAATAAAGCACAAGATCTCCATCTTCCATTCAAAGGAACTCCACCAGATATGAGACAGTCTCTTCCCTGCTAGAATTACGAACCTAACTTTATTATTCCACTAATAATTAATGCATTGATTAATAATTCTGCATTGATCTTGTCACAAACTTTCTGTAAACTTTCCCTGTTTGGCAACTGGTTCACCATGGCATCATTTTTTAATGATGAATAGTTGAAAACAGACTGCGTTTTGTAGTCAGGGAGGTACAGGGTCAATGTACTTTCAACACTTAGCTGAAGAGTGAATTCCCCTGTAATCCTCTCCCTCTTTTTTCTTCGTGATAAATAGAGATGATAATGTTAGGTAACCCGCAGATTATTGCAAGGATTAAATGAAATACTAGGACAGTGTGTGGCACGTGGCCACACCCAGCGGAGCAATGATGATGGTGGTTGTGGTTATGAGTTCTTGTGTTGACGATCATCACGGGGCTTCTCTGGGATATGCCTGGCTGACACCCCTGGGTGGATGAATAGGCACATAGCAGGTCAACTCTCGAGGTCTTCCTCCTTCATATGAAAACCAAAGACTTGGACAAGATAATTTCTAGGAACTAACTCTAATATGTGATTAGCCTGCTATTACAAGTCTTTGTTAAAATAATTGGGGAAAATATTAAACACATATTTATTTTTTCTTAATACAAATTCAGGGGAATAGCATATTTGTATTGGATATTTCTCATTGTGACTCACATGTTGGATAACTTTTGTCAAGTCTAAATATATTAAACTTTATACTCCACATTTATCAAATAATTGGGAATCCTATGATTCACATAACCAACAGGGGTATTGAGAAAACCATTTAACAAATGCAGAAGGAATTCATGCAAAAAACATTAAGCTTATTGTCAAAATTATATTATTCTCTGAAATCATTTTATAAATTTAACATGTAAAACAATTCTCTTGTGGAAATTATTTTTGACTTAAGGTTTCTCACTATGTATGTCAAAGATTTTAATCCGTGGGGCTGTATGAAGTAGGTGTGAGATCAAATAAAATATATATGTTTATCTCTGTCCCCCCTTCAGGCACAAAGGTACTAAAAACCTTGTAACTTCCTAAGTGACAAGTGACAAGACTAGATTAGACTTTTGTTCTAATATTTGGTCTTTAACCCTGGCTCCTGACACAGGGTTCCTGAAACCCAAGTAATTTCCTAGGTAGTAAGAGTATCTTTTGTTTTAATGAGGCATCTCTGGGCTCCCAGATGCCTCCCGGATGAGGGCTGCTCTCCAGAAAGACCAAGCCATGATTAGAAGCTTGGAAATTTCAGCCCCAAACCCCATTCTCTTGAGATGGGAGAAAAACTAAAAATGGAGGTAATTACATATAAAGCCCCTATAAAATCCCAAAAGTACAGGGCTTAGAGAGCTTCCAAGTTGGTGGACACATGCACACCAAGAAGGTGCCACATCCCAACTCCACAGGGACAGAGGCTCCTACACCTGAGACCCTTCCATACCCTGCCATATACATCTCTTCATCTGACTATTCATCTGTACCCATTGTCATATTCTTCAATAAAGAGGTAAATGTCAGTCTTCCCCTAAATTTTGTAAGCTGCTCTAGCGGATTAATCAAACCCAGGGAGGGGTCATTGGAATCTCTGATTTATAGCTGGTTGGTCTGAAGCAAAGGTGATAGCACTGTCTCCAGGTAGATGGTGTTAGAGTTGTGTTAAATTGTAGGATACTCAGCCAGTGTCACAGAAAATTGCTCACCGAAGTGGGGGAAAGCCTCTACACATTCAGTGACCAGAAAGGTCAGAAGTGAAGTTTTCTGTGTGAGTAATAAAGGAGACACATAGGGAAGAGAATCATAGTGGGAAAGAACTGAGTTGTTTTTCCATTCAATAAGTATATAACCTGAGATAATAAAAGTATTTTGTTCTTAAATGAAGCATGAGATTATTGGAAGCATAGACAATAAACAGGAAACATTTTGCTCAAAGTATGGCATATAGAAACTTCGGTGACTTTTCTATCATCTGCGTCAGAAAACAAATTACATTGCACATGGTTCCATAAGAGCAGGATACTTTATCCTTTGAAACATCTGGCATCCAACTTGCCACCACTAAAACCACCTAAAATAGCATGGCTTGCTTCTTAACTATAAAAGTTGTGAGTCAAACCCAAATCCCTAGGGTGCCTGTTGTCCCTGAAATACATGAAGCCTGAGTACTCGGAGTAAGTGAAACAACAAAAAAAAAAAAGATTAGTTCTGAAACTTTTGGACAAATAAGGAGAATCACTCTGAAAAGAGACTAAATTGGTTTGGAACATATGTTTGGTCTATGCAGCCAAAGTACATAATCAAGTATAACAAAACAAAAGTTTGATACCAAACTTGCCAGGGAAACTTGTTTTGTCATTCTGAAATCTGCTCTACTTTAAGCAAATCTTCCTAAATAAAAAACAAAGATCTAATCACATACAATGTTACTGGTCTTGGTTCGCTGCACTGATTGTAAAGGTAAAGAATCAGTCCACCATTTAGAGAAAATCCTCATTAATTTGATTTAGTTTCTAGTTGATAATCAATTAAGTGTATCTGAGCTAAGTACATATCTACTATATCCTATGAGACATATTTGTCAAATTATAGAAATAAATCAATAAGATGATCTTTTCACATACCCAACACTGAGGCAGCCATATTGAAAGATATAAAAATGCAAGGTTTTTATCCTCATGTCTGCTACCTAATTAATTGAGCAGTTATTAATATTTCCAAAGCCCAAGTCAAAAAGCTTAGTAAGAATGGACATTGGGGAGGGTATGTGCTTTGGTGAGTGCTATGAAGTGTGTAAACCTGGTGATTCACAGACCTGTACCTCTGGGGCTAATAATATATTATATGTTTATAAAAAAATAAAAAATAAATTTAAAAAAGAATGAAACAATTTAATATCATTGACTGTCAATTTTAGTTTCAAGCTCAATTGATTCAAATAACATAATTCTGAAATTAATTTATATACTTAGAAATACCCTCAAGGCTTATTATCACCACTCAAAATTTCTACCACATGTAGAACCGCTTTTTCTCTTCCTAGAACCACCTCTTCCTGGAAGTGGCTTCCATTTCCAGTTTAAGGCTGGATCTTTATCTTCAGCCCATTTTTTCTAGTCCCCATGTTGGTCTAGCTCTTGTCCTTCCACTTTACCAAACTTCTAGTCCATTCTTTGAGCCTTTCTCCAATCTCCTTCAAAGGTCAGACACTAGTATCAAAGCTACATTTCTAACATCTTTAACGGTAGATACAACATTACACAGTTTATATACAAATATATTTTATAAAATCTACAGAAATTCACATATATTTCTTTTAAATACACATATATAAACCTTTCAAAACTTTTAAGAAAGTTACATCTTCTACATTTAGAGAAGAAGAAAAACAATGAGGTGTATAGTTCTCTTAGCTTGAAAACATTCTAAAAGAACTTTTAGGGGCTTCTTTTTTAGGGGCACCTGGGTGGCTTGTGGATTAAACCTTTGCCTTAGGCTCAGGTCATTATCTCAGAGTCCTGGGGTCAAGTCTCACATTGGGCTCTCTGCTCAGCAGGGAGCCTGCTTCCCCCTCTCTCTCTGCCTGCTGCTCTGCCTACTTGTGATCTCTCTCTCTGTCTGTCAAATAAGAAAAGAAAATCTTTTAAAAAAATACATTTTTAGGGATGCCTGGGTGGCTCAGTTGGTTAAGCGGCTGCCTTCAGCTCAGGTCATGATCCCAGCGTCCTGGGATCGAGTCCCACATCGGGCTCCTTGCTCGGCAGGGAGCCTGCTTTTCCCTCTGCCTCTGCCTGCCTCTGTCTGCCTGTGCTTGCTCTCTCTCTCTCTCTAACTAATAAATAAATAAAATCTTTAAAAAAATTTTTTAAAAAATACATTTTTTTAACTTTATTTAAGCTTTATTTAAACATATAATGTAACCCCACCACCCTCTCCCAACCCCTCTTCCCCCCACCCCCCTCAGTTTGTTTTATGACATTAAGAGTCTCTTTTGGTTTGTCTCCCTCCCGATCCCAAAAATACATTTTTAATATTTGTCTACAGGACAGCACATGAAATACAAGATCTTCATTCTTTCAGCCCTGCCTGCCTCTCCAGACTTCCTTTTTCACATTTTTCCCACTCTCCCAAGCCAACACCATAATCTACTTGAAGAATAACTATTTATGTTATAAAGCCAAGCTTAAGTATCACCTTTTCCCTGTAAGAGTCAATTGATTCCCCCAAGTGGAGAAAGATCTATTTTATGCCCTCACTGATATCTATTCAGACTTCTATCCTGGCACCTATTATAGCAGTATATATATATAGTATGGCAGTCTGGAACTCTTCCAAAATTGTTCTTCCCATCTCTATCGATGTAGCTATTCCAAGAGGAGCCAAATTCTTACATGACCCTCTCCCAATAGCCACACTTGACTGATCTGGAATTGGACCTCTGGTCTAAGCCAGGATGATCAGAGAATATCTCAAGAATTTTTTAAACTGAACCTTTAAGGGGGACCTGGGTGGCTCAGATGGTTGAGTGACCCACTCTTGATCTCAGCTCAGGTCTCGATCTTAAGGTTGTAAGTTCAAGCCTCACATTGGTAACTGAAGGTTTGAAAGTTAATGAATCCCTCTCCTTTGTGGAAATCATAGACTTGATAGCTAAGAGTTGCAAAAATGAGTTCACCACCACAGAGAATAAATTTGACCTAGAATGAGGGAAAGGAAGGTATCACTCTAAAGAAACCACAGAGGTGAAGGAAAGAAATTCAGTCCTAGGATAAATTACTGCTGCCAGCTGTCCCCAAGGCTCAGCTACAACCCTGTCTTTTCATGCTTTGTTTGTTGTTAACTTCATTGGATTCTGTAAGCTAGTAAATTTCTCATTTTTCTTAAAAGAGTTTGAGTCTCTGTCACATGCAACCCAAAGAGTTTTAGCTATATGTTTACCCCTCCCTTTTTTTTTTCATACACCTGTTTCCCTTCAAGATTGCAAGCTTCTGGAATGCATGGGACATGTGTTATTCATCCCCAGTGCTAAGCATGACTCATGGTACAGAATAGCCACCAGATTAATAAATAAATGAGAGAATGAATGAGTTGAGTGAGTAAACCATGAATTAATGAATCTAGACTAATAGCTAATTACTCTATTCAAAAGCAACCTATAGTTTTACTCTGGCCATAAAAGGTGCATTTCACTGTTTTAGGTCCTAACGTAAAAAATTTAAGCACATAATCAATATAAAAAGAAAGATGGAATAGAAGACATGTACAAAGATAAACACATAAACATAATTAGCCATAGAAATAGCTACTTACCTTGTTTATTACTGTTTAAATAACAATTTATGTGAGGTAAAAGAAAAAGTCAACATCGTTTCTAAGCTTACCACAATTTTAAACTTAGGGAGCATCATCATATGAAGCATGTATAAAGTAAAAAATTATCTCTCTTTTTTCCTGTTTAGAATTTAATATTTATGTCAGTAGATTTTCACAGAGATCTTTATAGTCACAATAATCACAATAGCAACGAAAGCTTTAAAAATATCATACAATTGTCCTTATAAAGACATTTCATGAAATCATTCCTTTCAAAAGTAACAAAATGTTTCCTACACAAAGATAAATTTTTTAAGAGAACAAAAAGAAGATTGAATGAAGATAGTCCCGTTGGCTTCTATTTTTTTCCCACCAAAAAAAAACCCCACATATAATTAGTAGTAGGAGTGGCCTGGGTCTCACAATGTTGCAAGATGACTGATAATATATAAACCACATAAACCACCCACCATGAGCTGTTCATCCATTCACTTTAATGTGAGCAAAAAACAAAGATGGTTTTAGGCCTCCAAACTTCACAAGGACATATAGTAAATACTCTGAGATTTTCACTTTGCTTCTGCTTTTGTCTTACATTCCTGAATTTTAGACTCCGCCAACACCAGATGGATTTTTCAAGTTTCCTGAGGTCTACACTTGAAGCCCACAGGAAATACTGTGAGCTGATTCGGGGTTTGAGATGCTGAAAAAGCTCTCAGGGGCTTACAAACAGCCACTTTGTGTCAAATCAGCTTGATTTAGTTGGCAAGAGGCTCACCACGCAGCTGTAGGGAGGAACATGGACAGTCCCTTAGCTACTTACCGTAGCCATCAGCAAACTACTCTCTCTCAGAAAGGATTAATCAAATTCACCAATGTTTACTCCTCAAGGTCTTATTTCAACACTATTCATGTTAAGTTTCTGAGACCTCTAAGAAGAGATGTTATAGAAACTTCTGCAACTTGCTTGAACATTCAATCACAGTGTCAGGAAATCTTGATTTCTAGATTAAATCCCTCATGTTGCAACCAAAGTCTTTTTCCACGTTCTCTTTTGAGGGGAAAAAAAGTACAAACAGTCACCCTCTTCTGAGTAATAACACTCCTCATACTTGAAGATACTTCTCCCACTTAATATCTTCAAAAGCTTACATTATGATCAAATAACCATCTGTGTGATTCTCCTCAAAACCATTTCCAAATTCTTCATAAATTGTGAGGTCCAAATCTAGATGTAATAATCAACAGAAGTACTTTATAATTTCCTTAATCAAGGTTATTTGAGTCACAATTTAGCTGTGAAACCTTTGAAGAGTGCTTTGTCTTTAACATATACAACCTCACACTACACATTCAGTTTCGATTAGCACACAAAGAAGCATCCAGAAAAAGTCATCCATGCTCACTCTTTCCTCTCCCTACCTTACATCTCAACCCAGGATAATCTGACCTTGCTTACAACTAAAATTGTTCCTGTCAGGATCTGAGCTGATAAATACAATGAAGGTTTTTTCATTCATACTTTAGACTTCTTGGCAGTGTTTGACAGCATGCTTCCTTCTGCTTTGGTAACATCACTTCTTGTTCTACTTCTCAAGAAGCACCTAAGTTTCCTTCAAAGTTCCTTCTTGTTTATCTTTTTTTTTTTTTTAAGATTATTTATTTATTTGACAGACAGAGATCACAAGTAAGTAGGCAGAGAGGCAGGCAGAGAGAGAGGAAGGGAAGCAGGCTCCCTGCTGAGCAGAGAGCCTGATGTGAGGCTCGATCCCAGGACCCTGGGATCACGACCTGAGCTGAAGGCAGAGGCTTTAACACACTGAGCCACCCAGGCGCCCCTTGTCTATCTTTTAAATGTTGATTATCCTCATGGTTCTAGTCTAAGAACCCCAGCCTTTTCTCACCACACCTGCTGTCCCTGGGCCGGCCCTCTTTATTCCCACAACTTCAGTAATACCTACATACCGGTGGGCATTAGATCAATGTCTGTTTGTATTTTAGTTACTAGCATCATTTCCCATCTCTCTCTATCAATCCTAAGACCCTATCTGTAAATCTTATCTATTTTGAGGGAGTTGAGTGGCTTGCCTTAAATAATATACTAATACTATTCACATATACACCATATATATATATATCCATATATATGTACACACACACACACATATGTATATATGCCCATATAAATGCATGTATAAAATCTTGGATTTCCTTATGATTACATTAGTAGTATATGCTCATTGCAAAAACTCCAAAAGTTTGAATCACTTAAAAATCAAATATTTCTCCAGAATTCTTTGACTTAAAAAAAGAAAAAGAACTATAAGTCCTTTATCCTTTAAAATCTACTCTCCAGAGGCGCCTGGCAGTCAGTCATTAAGTGTCTGCTTTGGCATGATCCCAGGGTCCTGGATCCAGCCCCACATCAGGCTCCCTGCTCAGTGGGAAGCTTGCTTCTCCCTCTCCCACTCCCCCTGCTTGTGTTCCCTCTCTCGCTGTGTCTTTCTTTGTCAAATACATAAATAGATAGTAATCTTTTTAAAAGTAAAAAATTAAATTAAATCTACTCTCCTGACAAAACTAATATTAATAGTGTAATATTAATAGTACAATGTTTCCCCCAGTTTTTACCTATTTTGATATCTTCTTAATCATATGTATACTTCCCATATAGATTTCTTTTTTTAACAAAAATGGGATTATTCTATACCTATAGGACTTCAACATGGTTTTTTATTTAAAATATAATGCATGCATTTCCAAGGCAATATTTACAAACTTGGTTCATCTTTTTTTTTAAGGTTTATTTATTTATTTTGGAGAAAGGAAGGGGGCAAGGAACAGAGAGAGAGCGAATCCTCAAGCAGACTCCCTGCTGTGCACAGAGCCCCATGCAGGGCTCCAGCTTACCACCCTGAGATCATGACCTGACCTGAAATCAAGAGTTGGACTGAGCCACCCAGACTTTTTAAGGCAAACATAATAAATTTCTATATTATGAATGTATTATATATTTAAACATTCTTTATTTATGACCTTTAGTTTATAGACACTTTTTCATAGAGTTGTAGATGGTAAAAGAAGGAGAGCTCATAGACCAGGGAACAGGAGTCCGGATGCTGCCATGTTCTTGCATGAAATTTTAAGGATTCTAAGAATTCTAAATTCAAATGTACTTTCCTGGTCATTATGAAAGTACATATGTCAGAGTAGGAGAGCAGAACATATTTTACTTAACATTTTGTTAGTTTATAAAAGATAATTTTAAAATATTTACACATATTATATGTAGGCTTCCATTCATATTTTTACACTGAGACCCACAAATGTTAGGGTAGCCCTGAAATGTACAAATCATCTGATAATACTAAACAAAGTAAAAGAGAGAGAAAGAAAGCAAAAAAAAAAAAAAGAAAGAGAATCACAAATAAACAACATTATGAATGAAAAGTGGACAATATTATTAAATAGAACAGAAATTAAAGAGAACCCTAAGAAAAAGCCTGTTATTTAGACAAAATAGCTTAACATCATAGAAAATCATACTTTATCAAAACTGTCTTATATTTAAGGAGAAACCCCAAATAGTCCTATATCATTAAATAAATTGAGCAAAAATTCAAAAAGTAAGTAAAAATGAACCATGAAGTAAAAATAAAACAACAGGGCTCCAACAGTTTTACAAGTTCTACTAAAACATTCAAGAAACAGATGATGCCAATATTATGCAAGCTTTTTCAGAAAAAATAAAAAACAGAAATTTTCAATTCATTTTATGACATTGTTACACTCTTGTTCCCAAAACTAAAGAAGGACATATAAAGAAGAAACATTATAGCTAATTTAATATCTAAATATAGATGCAAAATGCTGAACCAAATATTGGCAAGCCAAAGTCAGTAATTAACAAAAATGATGTGTTATACCAAGTGTAGTTTACCCCAGAAATGCTAGAATGATTTTTACGATTAAAAATTCTATCAATGAAACTCATTACTTTAAAGATTTACTTTAATGGGGGCAAGGGTATGACTGTCACACTAGATACAGGAAAAGCATTCAATAAAAGCAAATTTGATTCATAATAGAAACTGAGAATGGAAGGATATCTCCTTAAAGAGATGATGATGGATGGGGCGCCTGGGTGGCTCAGTGGGTTAAAGCCTCTGCCTTTGGCCCAGGTCATGATCTCAGGGTCCTGGGATCGAGCCCCACATTGGGCTCTCTGCTCAGCAGGGAGCCTGCTTCTCTCTCTCTCTCTCTCTCTCTCTCTCTGCCTGCCTCTCTGCTTACTTGTGATCTCTGTCTGTCAAATAAATAAAGAAATAAATCTTAAAAAAAAAAAAAGAGATGATGATGGAAACAAAAGAAGAGAAAAGAAAAAATTTCAGCAACAGTTATATTTAATGGTGAAACATTAGACATTTTCTCACTCAAATCAGGAACGAGTGAAGGAAAAAAATAAAGAGTTAATTCCTAGAAGAGGAATAACTGAGCCATAGGGATTGAGTATTTTTGAATAGATATGACTAAATAACCTCCCAAAAGTTTTGTTTGTTTGTTTCTTCTCCCAAATTTTTTGCTATCACAACCCCCACTATCAACATAGGCATGCCCACTTCCCCACACTTCTTTAAGTATTGAGTATTACTGTCAACTGATAAGAAAGAAAAATTTCACTTTAGCTTTGTAAAGTGCCTATCCATGTCCTTTGTAGAGGCTTACTTATAATTTAAGTTGAGTTTTTAGGGGTGGGGGGTTGTAGTTTTTTACTTTAAGTTGTTTTAGCATACTGTTATTACCAAACTTATGTGTGTTGGGGGGTGGGGTGGTAACTGAGAGAGGTTGCTAGTAGTCTTAACTGAATCCAATGGTTTCAGTCAAAAAACTAACGTGTTTTGATAAAAATCTGACCAAAAGGAAAAACAAACCTGTGTAGTGCAACACTGTTGTCTGCCCCAGACATTGAGCCAGGAAATGCTTATCTCTGACTAATGCCCTCTTCCAGCCACCAAGCCCTTTGAGAGATTTCACAGTAGAAGACACAGTGAGATAGCTCTCGTCTTCCCAACCGTGGAACTCTCACAACCACAGAGGAAGTCTTCTAAGATCTGGAACTGGGATGCTGCCCTCCAGCAATGGTCCTCAGGTAAATGTGTATATTACAACTTCTAATATCTCAAGTCTAGAGGTTTACTCACCGACATACACGTACTCTCCATGCTGTCAAATCTATTAAAACTCGGTGATAAGGAAATCAGAGTCAAATTCTCTTAGCATGCTGTTCTGAAACTTTCTCCCAACAAAGACCCCTTCTCTGGCAGGATGAGGTTGCACAGAAGCCCATTCTGTGACCAGAGACTCAGCATGAAAGTTTGTAATCTATACTTTTTCTCAAATTACCAGGAAGAGTAGGGCTCAAATACATTCCAGAGTTGCATGACTTTTGAAACCCTTCTCAGCCCCCAGGCTGCTGTTACTTGTTACTCTCCTCCCTCTCTGAGCATAGGTGTAAGGTTTAAGAATGCAAGTGAATAGGTCTTTAGGTTCAGACAGTGCTGAACTAAACACCAGCTTCTCCATATAGAGGCTGTATGAGCCTGGGCAGTTTCCTTTAAGTCTCCATGTCCTCCGTGCCCTCATTTGTCATTTGAAGACAATAATAAAGCCCTTCATGAAGTGACTATAAGAACTGAAGGAGATAAGTGCACTTGAGTCATACCCACCTCTTAGTAAGTGCTCAGCAAACGGTAGCTTTGATCACTCTTATTTCTCTCAAAGAATCTTCCATTCTCAGTTCCCCAGTCATCCTGTTTTTCAGTAGTTCTCCCACTTCCTCAGAAAGTTTCCAAATCCAGCTTTCCATAACGTAAGAGTCAGTCACAGAGCCTGAGGGCAATTCATAGTTGTGTCCATATTGCGCCCTCTAGTGGCCTCTCAGGGACTATCTGACTCTGCAGAGCGGCTCACTCAGTGCCTCTGGGGTTGACACTAGGGCTGTGGGTCTCTCTTACAATGTCAGATACATGTTCTCCACTCCCAACTTCACCTACACCATGGCTTGGTTGTGGTGGTGCTCACAGGGCACCTATACCCCCTCAAGTGTGAATGAGGCTCAAACTTTTTAAGGCAGGACAGAGGAAATCACCTATCACTTCTGCCAGGCATCTTTCAAACTCCCCAAACCAGGAGACTGAGCGACATCAACACATTCATCTTCATATGCCCACCTGGGACCGCTGGTACATAGATGGAAATATTATCTTGAGATACCCTCAGTATCTCATAATTCTACAACACAGACAACAGATGATTAACAAAAGCCTATTAATTAATAGCTTAGGAGTATATCTGCTTTTGGACCTGGTTGCTCCAAGGCAGTAAAACCAAAACATCAGTGAAATTATAGAAGAGCCATGACAAATTTGTTGACCCAAAGTTCCAGCAGGGCTTTTCATTTCAGTCTGAGGAGAAATGAGAGCTAATACCTATACAACACTTGTGTGTTAGGTGCTAAAGACGTTGCATATATTTGCTCATGTGATCCTCAAAACAACATAGCAGGACATCTATGTCCCTGTTGTTCCAGAGGAGAAAACTGAGGGACAAAGAGGTTAGTTAATAAACTGCCCAACGTTAACAGTTACAAAATGAAGGAACTAGGTGACTGACAAGTGGCATAAGGAAGGCTACGTATGCTACAGTTTTGCAAAGCTCCTTGCTGAAAGACACCTGATGTGTTCCAACACAAAGCAGCACCCCTCCTGCCCCCCGCCCCCCACCCCTCGATGTAATGGGGTGGAGGCGGCAGGAGGGTGAAAGGCGCAGCCTGGAGAAGGGCCTCGGACATGGCGCAAACAGTCCAGTCAGTTTCTCCCTGAACAAACCATGCTCCCATTTGAGCTGAACAACTCGTCTGAACTCCTCTTGCTCTGGGCCACACTTTCTCGAGCCAAGCCAACTCTCCTGACCTAAGACTCGAACCGAAACCTTCCACGAGGAAACAGAAGGCACGCAGCAGCCTTCCCTAAGGGGCGGCTTCTCCATGCACGTGGATGAAAACACCGACAGATAACGGATGTGGATCACTCTTCGAGACGTTGCTAGGGGGCGACCCTTGGTGAGAAGTGACTGAAACAGGCTAAGGCACTAACCCTGAGACGTGTAGGGGAGTAGAGCTGATTCTACGGTGCAGGCAGTGACAGGGACGCCCCTGACGCCTCTCCGGACCCTCCGTTATGGGACTGCTTACTCCCGGCTTGCGTGGGCAGTAGCGGCAGGGGTCCACTGGCCCGGGACTCCAAGTGTGGTTTTCAACTCCGGCCCCCAACTGAATCTGCATCAGTGAAACTTTCCTTGGCTTTTACAACTTCTAGGAAGTGGGACATGCCTCCTTTTTGAAGTCAAGTTTCTAATAATCCTATTCTCAGAGGGGAGGAGCCTCGGGCAACCTCAAAGACTCTAATAGAGCCCTGCAGCGTCCAAGGCCAGCAGGACTTGCCAGCCCCCTCACACCAACTCATCATCTGTCCCCCCACAGGAGGTTTCATGGCATAGACACTCTTGACCTACTTAAAGAACTCTAAGCTCCCACAGCAAAAATACATGCATAAATATGTACCAGATGCACAGATCAAGTTTAAGAAGAGTAGATTATGGATGCGGAACTGTCAACATGACCCTCACAATCACATTTTTTTCAGCCTCCCATGTGGCGTCCACCTGCGGTGCAGTCAGTGGGTTTGGTTGAAACTCAGTACGTTCCCACTTTCAAAACTGGCTTTATGCCTATGGGATTTTTGTTCAGCTTTGCTTTTCAGCAATGTGCCTGACCTTAAACTAAAAGCCATTTTTTTTAATATATACTTCTCCTTTAAAAATATGTCTAAAGAGGAGAATTGTTTTAGTAGTACCATTAGGAAGGTTTGGGTTAGCCTCTTTTTTTTTCTTTTTCTTTACCATTTATAACATAATAAAAAATTACATTAGAACAACAACAGGAGCCCAGTATTTTATTTTAAAAACTACTCTCTTTAATGAAAATGCTTCTTGTAAAACACGTACTAAACTTTTCTGAATAGAGTCTCAAAACACTTTTTAATATAGATAAAAGAGAAGGAGTAGAGGTACTGAGCTAAGCATTAAGAGCAGGGGTCAGTTCCTCATACATCTTGGACAAATGAATAAATTCTCCTTGTACAAATCAAGCTTCCTGCCTCTTCACCATCCAGTAAGGCTGGGAAGAAATTCTAACAACCTGCTCAGCTATTGATGAAAGGAACATAGATAAGAAAGATTCTGAACAGCTCTTCCAGATTTGATGCTTCTCGAAAACAAATTCCGATCTTGCTTTTACTCACATAAAGAGCTTTACAAAATAGAATCTGAGTTCTCTGAAGTTCTGAAAACCAGATCATCTCCTGCTGCAATTGAGTAGAAATGGGATTATTCCCAAAGAAAGTCTAGTATGTGATAAGGATGTTGGAATCTTCTACCTCTTCAGCTGCAGAGCTAACATTTACAAAAACGGTACACCAACCTAATGTGCTAAGCTCTTTTAACTACATTGCTGTTAGAGACTTAGAACCTGAATCTTCTGTTATTTAACCATGAATGAAAGAACAGAAACAAAATGGCCACTCCGAATGCATCAAACAAATGGAAAGTTTCCTTTGTTAGTAATAATCAGTCACTAGAATCCCTCTATTCTGCCTATATAATCTAATATCCCTCCTCTTCCCTCTATTCCCAGTTGGTGCAGCCTTAGTTCAGGCCCTCAATACCTCTTGTCTGGATAATTACAACAGCCTCATACTTGTTCTTCCTGCCATCACACTGGACCCCACCAATCCATCCTTCCTACAATTATCTTTATGTAGCATAAATGTAAAAATGTTTCTCCTGGAATGAAAATATGTTAGTGGCTCCCAGAACCTCGTGAATAAACTTCAAATACTTTGTCATGGTATCTAAGGGACTTAATGAACCACATGGTGACTGTTTCTCCAGCCTTGCCCCCCTGGAACTTCCTAGGCAGGCCACTCTTTAAGTCAGAACCTCTGTGCTGAGATGGTTAGCAAGTACATGGAGCCAAAGGGCAAGCAGTAAAACACAGCCAAGGTGTTAAGGGTCAGAGACACCCCCACCCCACAGCCCCACAACCAGCACTTTGAAAAAAAGCATGAATGAGGTGGTTATGGGTATCTATGCATGGAATCTTGGAGATATTGGGAAGTGAAGAATTGAGGTTAAAAATAGAAAGCAGACTCAATTATATGTGTTGAACAAGTTCTGAAAACCTGTCGCACAGCATTGTCCCTATAACTGACAAAACTGTATCATACACTTAAAATTTTGTGGAGAGGATAGACCTCACATTACGTGTTCCTACCACGACAAAATATATTTAAAAAATAATAAAAAAGAGGAAAAGGGTAGTAAGTCTGAGAGACAGTGGACTTCTGCTCACCCAGGGCCACACTGGTTCCTTTAACTAAAGCACTGTCCTTCCTCTCTTCCCTTTATCTGGTTAACTTCAATACTCATCACATATATTAAGGCCTCTGATAAAAATGTCCCCGACTCTTAGCTGAGTTGGACCACCTGCATGTTCTCCTTAATATTCTGCTTCTCTTTATTTCGATAATGCTATTTGCACCATTTTAAATATATATATACATATATATATATATGGGGGGCTCTTTTATGAAGTTTCTGTTAAAGTCTTTGGGCCATTTTTAACGGAATTGTCTGATTATTATTTATTATATTATTTATGTGATGATTTCATAAATACTGGTTAAAAATCCTTTGTAAAATAGATAGAGGATAAGTCTGTCACTTGACTTTTCATATAATTGGGATTTTTCTTAATCAACAGTTTTTTTACGATTACCTATTTGAGAGAGAGAGAGAGAGGGTGGGCAGACCAGAGGGAGAGGGTGAGAGTGTCTTTAAGCAGAATGTGGTGCCTACTGTAGGGCTTGATCTAAAGGGCTTGTGATCATGACCTGAGCCAAAACCAAGAATCAGTTGCCTAACTGACTGCACCACCCAGGCGCCCTTTAACATAAGTTTATAATTTTGGCAAGGTGTGTTGTTTAGTGTATTGTGAGATTCTACAGTTTTGCACATGTATAGTTCCTGAAGATAACTCTCTATACTCTTCTCTATAGTTGTTCTCCTCCTCCTCCTCCTCCTCCTTCTTCTTCTTCTTCTTCAACTCTTCTCTATAGGTTTTATAGTTTTAATATTTACATCTAAGTCTATGATCTATATTGAATAAATATTAATGTCTGACTTAAGTTTAGGATCAAGATTTTTTTAAATACGTTTTTAATGTTGTGATTTTCTTAAATCATTCTCCAATTGTTTACTACCAAGAAATGTCATTGGTTTTTTAAAAAATATATGGCAACCTTGACAAATTCACTTCTTACTTCATAGTGATTTTGCAGATGTCTTTGAATTTCCTATGTAAATGACTTGTTACTTGCAAATAAACACAGCAGTACTTCTTCCCTTCCTATCAGTTTGCCTTTTTTTTTTTTTTTTTTTTTTTTTTGCATTTTTGCAAGCTAGGCTTCTAGAGCAATATCAAATTGAAGTGCCAACAATGATTTCTTTGCCCTATTCTCACTCTTGGGAGAGAGGCATTCCATATGACATTAAATGAGATACTATTTATAGACTTTTTACTGATGTTCATTATCAAATTGAAGAAGTCCCCTTCTATTGGCTAGTTCTTAAAAGATTTTATCATAAATGAAGGTTGAATTTTGACAAATGCTTTTGCTGTATTTATTGAGGTGGTCATATTTTTTTCTCCTTTATTTTGTCAAGTTAGTGAGTTGCATTGATTTTTTCTGAATGTTAAACCTACCTTCCATGACAGGGATAAACCTCAATTGATCATGATGCCTTGAACTTTTTATTTACTGCTGGATTTAATTTGATAATATTTTATTGAGAATATATTTTTATTTACGTTCAAGAGAGATCTTAACCTGTAACTTTGCTGTAGTCTTTTTCTGTTTGCTTTATCAGGCTAATATTGGCCTCATAAAATGAGTTGAAGAATCTTTCTTCCTCTTTTCTGAAAATTTTCATGAAACTTGTACTATTTTTTTCTTACATGTCCAATGGAATTTATTGGTGAAGCCATTTTGGCCTTATTTTTATTGGTTAGAAAGTCTTAAATGAATTATTTCAATTTCTACAATAAATATAGGGCTACTAGGCTTTTCCATTTCTCTTTCTAAAATCAAATTTACTTATAATTTTCAAGGAATTTGTCATTTCATTTTGCTTTAAATTATTTCCAATATTCTTTATTCTTCTTTCGATGTCTATAGATACCACAGTTATATGCCTTCTTTTAACGTCACTACTAGTAATTTATGTGTTCTTTCTCTCTGAATCAATCTTACTAGGGGGTTGTGTTAGTTCCCATCGCTGCTATAACAAATTGCCACAAATGCAATGGCTTAAAACAACAGACATTTATTCTCTAATTTCTGGAAGCCATAAATCTGAAATGAGTCCTACAAGACTAAAATCAATGTTAATGGGGATGGCTGTTTCTGGAAGCTCCAGAGGGGGATCCATTCCTTGCCTCTTCCAGTTTTTGCTGGGTGCTGCCATTCTTCAGTTTATGGTCACATCACTACAATTCCCCCCATCACTTTTTCTCTGCATCCCCTGAAGTTAAACACTCTCTGCCTCCCTCTTACAAGGACACTTGTGATTACATTTAGGATTCATCTTGATAATCCAGGAGAGTCCCCTGATCTCAAAATCCTTAATTTAAGCACATCTGCCAAGTTTCTTTGCTATTCTGTTCTATATTTTACTGGTCTCTAGTCTTATCTTCCTTGTTTCCTTTCTTCTAAGTACTTTGGCTTTAGTTTGATCTTTTTTTTAGCTTAAAGTGGAAACATGGATAATTGATTTTAACCTTTTTTTCCTTTCTAATGTAAGCGTAAGAACTATCAATTTCCTTCTATGCAATGTTTAGACTCTCTCCCCAAATATTTTGACATATATCCATTAGCTAAGCACATTCTCTAATTTACCTTGTGACTTCTTCAACCCATGAGTTATTTAGTACTGTTTTGTTTTGTTTTTAAGTTCCAAGTATTCAGAAATTCTTCTGGTTATATTATTGTTATTGAATCTAGTTTAATTCTATTGTGGTCAGAGAACTGTCAAGGACTGTAAAGAGTTTGAGAATTTACCCCACTTAAAAGCTAACAAGGTAACCTGCCACAAATTTATGAATGCTGGCAGAACACGCAAGACTCATAGGTCAGAGGAAAAGAACTTCATTAGTCACAACAGTAACAGTAGCCAGAATTCAGCATTTACAACAGTTCCCTAAAGTCCTTATTCTGCCAGAATGATATTAAGAGGGTCAGGTGATACCTACACATATGGCAGGTTGTGATAAAACCCCAAATTTAGGGAATTGGAATCTTTTCTAATCAGCAGGAAGCCTACCTAACCTTTGTCCCATATGTCATTAAGATTCCATTCATTTATTTTTCAGTACTTTTTCTGTGTTCTTTAAAATTAATTGTTTCCATTGATCAATATCAAAGCCATTGACCCAACCCTTTTTTTCTGCTATCTTCAATCTGCTCTTAAGCCTAATCATTGAAAACTTCTTTTCAGTTATTGTATTTCTCCATTTTAGAATTTACATTTGGTTCTCTTTAATAGGTTCCATTTTCTATTTGTTCCCTCATTATGAACATAATCTTTATTTTTTATTTAAATTCTAGTTAATTAGCATATAGTGCCATATTGGTTTCAGGAGTGAAATTCAGTGGTTCATCACTTTCATACAACACCCAGTGCTCAGCATAACAAGTGCCCTTCTTAATACTCATCACCCATCCAGCCCGTCCCCCACCAACCTCCCCCCATCCACCCTCAGTTTGTTCTCTATTATTAAGAGTCTTTTTTTTTTTCAGTGTTCAATGATTCATTAGTTAAGTATAACACCTAGTGCTCATCACAGCACATATCCTCCTCAATACCCATCACCCTGTTACCCCCTCCCCCTACCCTACTCCACTCTGAAACCCCCAGATTATTTCTTGGGCTCCATAATTTCCTAGGTCCTTGAATATATATGGCTGCATCAAAGTCTTTGTCTTCTAATTCCAACATTCATGTTAACTCAATCCATTTGTATTAGCTGCCTTTTCCCATGACTAAAGGTCATACTTTCCTGTTTGTTCACATGTATAAAAAACATTTACTGCACATGATACATTGTGAATGATACAGTCAAGAAACACTGGATTCTATTATATTCTTCTAAAGAGTATTGATTTTTGTTCTAGCTTGTAGTTAAATTACTGGTTGACCAACTTAAATTTGAGGCTTCTTTTATGGACCTTCCATAAATGTGGCAACTTTGTTGGGACATGTCTTTTTAAAATTAGCCCTTTGTACTAAGGCAAATTTGTTAAAGAACTTAGCCTTTGCTGCTAAAGTGTGGCCCTTTCTGGGTTTTAATCAAAAGCTGAAGGTATTTACCAATCCTTTCTAAGCAGGGTTCAAACCCAAACTCTCCCCTCTGGTGGGCATCTGTTGAAAAATCTGCTCATACCTTGCAGGCTTTCAGCTGTTGCTTTCTACTAGCCTCCTTGAAGTCCATGCATGTTAAGATCAAGGATCAGACAAGGATTTGATGAAACACTTTATACAGAGAATTTAGTACTCCCCCCTTTATAAAATTTCCCCCTAGATTTCTAGTCTCCTTTCTAGTCCCAGACTCTATCCTCCTTACACTTCAGACCAATAAGGCTACAGCTTTCTGCTAAAGTACTAGTTGCCCAGACAATACTCTAATATGGGTGGTATACTTAGGAACAACAACAAAAAGACATAGAAATGTAGATCTCACCCAGAGAATTGTCCCCTCTTTCAGTAGATAAATTCCCTTCCTTCTCTGCTTGCTCTCCAGTGTTTGCAAACTATAAGGGTTTTTTCTTCTTCTTTTTTTTTTTTTTAAGATTTTATTTATTTATTTATTTGTCAGAGAGAGTGAGCACAGGCAGACAGAGTGGCAGGCAGAGGCAGAGGGAGAAGCAGGCTCCCCGCCGAGCAAGGAGCCTGATGTGGGACTCGATCCCAGGACGCTGGAATCATGACCTGAGCCAAAGGCAGCTGCTTAACCAACTGAGCCACCCAGGCGTCCCAAGGGTTTTTTCTTCTATATTTTTTGCAGAATTTATGATTATCTGTAGGACAGGAAATCTGATACAAGCTACTCTGCCATCACTGGGTTGACACGCTTTTCCACTATTATTTAAAACAACAAATAATAAAGCTTCTGCATCATAAATAAATCAAAATAAAAGATGATCCATGGTAGTGAAAGTTTTCCCATCTGCCCTCTATAAAACAGGGGAAGCAACCAACCCAATATAATCAGGAGATGAGATTGCTACTATAACTAAAGCTGTAATATTTATTTTATTAGAAATCTTCCTGAGAACAAGAAAAAAAGGAAGATAAAATCATTGACACTGGGGCTAGCTAAATCCCATTTGGAAATCCACAACATTATTTAATCCTGTTTATGCTGGTACTGTGAATCTTTTCTTAGAGGCATAACAAAGCCAGAATTCTATTCCGTGTGTGTGCATGTGTGGGCATATTCTCATATGTAAGTGCAAGTGCAATACATAATCAATTCTGATGATGGGAGGAAGTCTAACCATCTTCCTTTTGGCTGACAATCGCAGGTGATAAAAACTTTTTACACACCATTGTCAACTATTTGGGAGCGGGATTTGAAAACTAACACTGCAGGTAATAAAGCCAGGAGAAAGAAAAGGGAAAAAAAATAAAAATAAAAATAAACCCACCGTGGTAAAAGGAAACATTTCCAAAGCCAGAAGTATATCATGCTAAAGAGTAACCTACCAACTGAAGTTTTTCTTTCCATGAAGATCATATATGACTCCTCAGTAAAATATGCTAATCTTTTAAACTCTTTGGACCTCCCTTCCATCACAATTGCTGCTTTCCCAAAAGGTTCAGTGATATCCATACACACAAGACATTTCTAGAGGCAGCAACATCTATCACAATGATAATTGTGTAGAGCAGTACTTTTCAAAATATAACATGTATAAGAATGACCAAAGATCTCCCTAAGATGCAGATTTTTGTTTGGTGAAGTTTCAAATGGGGGTCCAGATTTTGTATTTCTAACAAGTTCCCAAATGGTAATCCTGGTCCACAATTATGTAAAAATATATATACAATATAAAATTGTATTTGTAATATGATTACAACTATTTTTTAATTTAGCATAGAAATAATAACTAAAATAACATTTAAGTTTCAACCAATAGTTTTCTTTGAGTAACAGAACTATGGTTAATACATTTTTCTTCCTTCATGTCCCTCTTTTAATAAGGACATGTGACTTTTTTTTTTTTGACATGTGACTTTTTTAACTGAAATCTTTGTGAATTATCAAGATTAATCATCCAGGTTTTAGTCACAAGAAGATTTGATCAGCAGAGAATCTAACAACTCATTTGTCAATTAGCAAGAATTTTACAAATCTGTTCTTATGTTAAATTTATAGAGTTAAACATCAACTAGAAAAATAGTTATTCTAAACAAAATTCTAATCAACAATGGAAAATTTTAGGCAAAGTTAAAGTGGAAACTTGTCACCTTTAGAGTTCATGAAACTCAAGGGAAAAAAAACCTAGGACATACACACGGAATGGCCTAGACTTCAAAAAAAGCAGATGTTTAAAAGTTCTTTAAAAATTAAAACTTAAAAATATATGTGATTCTACATTACATTTTGAAATGTGAAGGCAGATCAAGAGGGCTAGGAATAGTCAAAATAAATCTAGTAACTGGAAGCAGAATCCAAGCTATCATGAGATTAAACACTGAGCAGGTTGCAAGATCTAACTCAATCTTAGAGACTGTCAAAGTAAAATTTTCAAAAAGCTGAAAACAGGATTCTCATATAGTTATAGAATAAATAGGTATCAAGGGGGACCAGTAAGTGAGGGGACCACTAAGAAGAAAAGCTGGATCAAAGAGCATTTAAAGAATTAAGTGTTCACAAACATTTTGTAGAAGAAATTTAGACCTGTCAGATGGCTAAAATCAGAATCACAAGCAACAGTGAGTACTGGCAAGGATGTGGAACTAAAGAAACACTTGTGCACTGTTGGTGGGAATGCAAACTGGTGCAGCCGCTATAAAAAATAGTGTGGAGACTCCTCAAAAAATTAAAAATGGAATTACCATATAACCCAGAGCTTCCACTACTGGATATTTACCCAAAGAATAACTAATTCAAACTCTAATTTGAAAAGAAATATGTACCCCTATGTTTATTGCAACATTATTTACAGTAGCCAAATTATAGAAGCAGCTTAAATGTGCACTGATAAATGAATGGATTAAGAAGGCGTGGTGTGTGTGTGTGTGTGTGTGTGTATACATGTATATAATGGACAACTACCCAGTCATAAAAAAGAATGAAATCTTGCTACTTGCAACATGGATGGACCTAGAGAGCATAATGATAAGTGAAATAAGGCAGCTAGAGAGAGACAAATACCATATGATTTCATTCATTTGTGGAATTTAAGAAACAAAACAAATGAACAAAGAAAGAAAAAAACGACAAATCAGAAATCAGACTCTTAACTATAGAGAACAAACTGATGGTTACCAGATAGGAGGTGGGTGAGAGGGATGGATGAAAATAGGTGAAGGGGATTAAGAGTACACTTATCGGGGTGCCTGGGTGGCTCAGTGGGTTAAAGCCTCTGCCTTCGGCTCAGGTCATGATCTCAGGTCCTGGGATCGAGCCCCACATCGGGCTCTCTGCTCAGCATTGAGGCTGCTCCCTCCTCTCTCTGCCTGCCTCTCTGCCTACTTGTGATCTCTGTCTGTCAAATAAATAAATAAAATCTTTAAAAAAAAAAAAAAGAGTACACTTATCATGATGAGCACTGAGTAATGTAAAGAATCATTGAATCACTATATTATACACTTGAAAATAATATAACACTTAAAAAAAAGAAAAGAATATAACACCATATGTGAACTATACTGAAAAAGAAGGAAGAAGGGAGGAAAGGAGGGAGGGAGAGAGAGAGAAAGGAAGGTAGTAAGGTAGCAAGCCAGGGAGGGAGGAAGGAGGGAGGGAAGGAAGAAAGAAGGAAAGAAGAGAAGAGAAGAGAAAAAGGAAAAGAAAAGAAAAGAAAGGGGCAAAGGAAAGAAAAAGGAAAATGTAGAATAAGATTGTTAGTTAGATACAAAACTGGTTAATGTCCTAGAGGGCAAGAAAACCGTTACCTTTGGGTTATCATTGCTATTACAAACACCTCCAACTTTGACGATTCAATTTTATGATTTTTTGACTTTACAGTGGTATGAAAGTGATATGCATTCAGTAAATATCATACTTCAACCTTTGGATTTTGATCCTTTCCCAGGCTGGCCACAGAAGATCTGTGGTGATACTGGGCAGTGGCAGGGAGCCACAGCTCCCAGTCAGCCACGCCATCATTTGAGAGTGAACAAGTGATGCACTTACAACCTTTCTGTATCCATACAACAGTTCTGGTTTTTTTAATTGTAGTAGAGTATTCAATAAATTACATGAGACATTCAACATCTTATTATAGGCTTCGGTTAGATGATTTTAGCCAACTATAGGCTAAAGTCAGTGGTCTGAGCACATTGAAAGCAGACTAGGCTAAGCTATGGTGTTTGGTAGGTTAGATATATTAAATGCACTTTTTTTATTTACTCTATTGTCAACTTACAATGGCTTTATCTGGATGTGATCCTGTCACAAATTGAGAAAGATCTATACACAGAAATATGTAAGTTAATATGTAATTTCACAGTGCCCAAGCTTTAATCAAAACAATAACAAATTTGACACAAGTGTATTGTCCTAGAAAATCAAATCATTGTTTGGTGAACAACTAAACAACGCCATTGGTGGATGTTGCCCCTCTTTGTCTTATTTCTATGTTTTGTGTAATTTTCTTAGAGGGGGTAAGAAAAGTTTCCCAAAGAAGGTAATGTTTAAACTGTGATTAGAAGACAAATGGTAGTTTTCTATATAAAAGGGCATGCGGGAAGCATTCCAAGCTGAGGGAAATGCATGTTCAAAGTCACAAGAGGAAAAGAAAATGGACTCATAAGTTAGGACAAGTATAAGGATGCAAAACCTTGCAAAATGGTGTTAGGAAGACTAATTAAAATCTGATGTCTTTGCCAGCTATCTTGTCCCTCCAGTTCATTCTCCAGACTGCAATCAGTGTGATCTTTCCAAATCTGATGATTTTAGTCATCAGTTTACAAAAGTCCAGTGTGTCCCCCGTGTTTATTGAAGAATACCCAGCTTCCATTGACTAATTTCTAAGGCCTCTGTTTGGGCCCTTTCAACCATCTCTTCTTACCTCCCCACTTGAACCCAGTGATACAGTCTTGCTAAGTCATTTAGTTTCCTGCCACTGTGTCTCATTCCTCACTTTTCTTCAGGAATATCTTTCCCACATTGTCTGCCTATATCAGAATTCTCTGCCTCGGTTGCACATTAAAATCATTTGAAAACTGAAGAAATATTGATGTCCAGATTGCAACTCCAGACCAATTAAAATCAGAATTCCTGGGGATGGATTTCTATCACTGATTTTTGTAAAGTTGCCCAGATGATCTTAATGTACAGCCTAAGCTAATAGTTCATGAACCAAAGGACAAAGCAGAAAAGGTACTAGGTTATAAGAAATTCTCATCCCTGAAAGCTCTTCTTAAACATTGTATCCTTCATGAAGTGCTCCCTAACTCCAGGCTACCACCCCTGCACAGTTATTCCATTTTCAATAATCCTAAAGCCCTTTGTAACACACCTTCTTGGAGTTTGTAATGATTTATATGTAAGTACACTTCAGTGACAAGGAATTAAAAACTCCATTATGTCAGGGGCCACGTGTATTTATTTTTTTAATTTCTATCAACTAGTACCATGTCTTACATGTGGAAAAATTATGTTAATGAAGAATGAATGAATACATTAGTGATAAGCAAAAGACGGAGCTCTAAGCCTGTTTTTTAACTTTTCATATAGGAGGAAAAGTTCATATATTATATGTGAACAACTTACAGCATTTTCACAAATTAAAAACAACCATACAAGTGCCTCCATCACAAAATCTCCCCCATGCTCCCTTTCCAGTGCCTATTCATCCCCAAAGTACCACTATCCTGACTTCTAACACCACAGACTGATTTTTACCTACTTTTCTACTTTATAAAAGGCACCATCATGCTAAGTATGTTAAGTATGAATTCATGTTAAATCATGTTAAGTATGAACTCATACTTAAATTAAGTTTAATTAATTCACATTTTCACGTGAAAATATTCAGTGTGAGACTCATCTTTATTGCTGCATATCATGTAGACCATCCGCTATTACTGTTATGTAGTAACCCATTAGTTGAATAACAGTAAAAGTTATTTATCCATTCTCTTATTGATGGACATTAGTGGACATTGGTTATCTTCTAAGCTTTGCCTGTATGAACAGAGTACAATGTTATTCTAGCATGTGTCCTTTGGTGATGGTAGGAATGCATATTTTCTGGATATTATACTACAAGGAGGAGAATTACCACATCATGAGACATGCATATGCTCACCTTTAATAGATACTGCGAGCAGTTTTTACCAAATTTATTCTTCAATTTACAGAATATGAGAGATCCAATCCTGTCATCAACACTTGATATTTTCCATCATTTTCACTTATGGTTTTAGCATTTCTCTATATTTAATACAGTAGAGCACCTTTTCTTTTGTTTACTGCATGTTTACATATTCTCTTTTGTAAAGCTTTTGCCAACTCTCTTACTGGGTTGTTGTCTTTTTCTTGCTAATTTATGACATTTCCTTCTGTTTTATGAATATAAGTTGTTTGTTACATCCACATACTACAAGCCCTTTTTCAGTCTCTAATCACGTCTTTGGATAGGAAGATCTTACTTATATTAAACTCTAGTGCAGCACCATTTTCTTCTGTGTTATGGTATTTGACGCCTGTTCCAACTGTTTTATCTACTCCAAAGTCAGAAAGATATTCACCTGTGTTTTTCTCTAAATGTGTTATTATTTTATCTCTTACATTTAGATCTACAGTCTATCTGGAATTGATTTTCATATACATGTATGTAGTATGTGATACATTTTTTTGTCACATGAATAGCCAATCAGTGCAGTACCTTTTATGGAAAAGATCATGTTCTCTCCACTATTTTCCAGTGTTACTTTTGTCATAGACCCATTTGGCCATATATGTATGTAAGTCTGTTTCCATTCCAATGATCAGTTTGTCTATTCTTACACCAATATAATACTCTCTCAGTTACTTATTATATCCTTATAATAAATCTTTACATCAGATGATTTAAGTATTATAGCTTTATTCCATTTCAAGTTTACCATAGCTATTCTTAGGTTTCTGTCTTTTCATGTGAATTTTAGAATTAACTTAGAAATTTAACTTCCTAAAAAAACTTACTGGTATTTATTTTTGATAGTACATTGACTTTATAGATTAATTTGGGAATAATTAAAGTATTAATAGTATTGAATCTTCTAACCTGTGGACATGTCATTTATTTAGGTCTTCTTTGATTGTTTTCAGTAATATTTTTAAGTTTTCAATGTAAAGATATTACATATCTTTTATCATATTTTTTCCTAGCAATAAGTTTGACTATAATGCAAAATGTTGTTTAATAGGAAAGCTCATTAGATACTCAGTGTTCAATGTATTAAAATTCTAGACTCTCAGAAGGAAAGTAGATGTTTGGAATAAACCACATTGTTTGCACAGTTTAGGCACAGTGAACATTTCTTATCAGTTAGGTCACCGGAACACTCCTGAAATCCAAATTCCCAGACAACAGCTAAAGGCCAACATTGCAAGTAGGCCATTCTAGAGATAAGCATCTTAGGTCTTCTATGTTAACTCTTTTCTACACATCCCTTTTAGAATTTTATTTACTGTTTGGTTTTTGGCTGGTATATAGGAATACAGTTGATTTTTACATATTGATATTATATCCTATACCTTGTTAAATTCATTTATAATAGTGTTAAGTGCAAATTCTCCCAAATTTTCTTTTTTTTTTTTAAAGATTTTTATTTATTTATTTGACAGAGATCACAGGTAGGCAGAGAGGCAGGCAGAAAGAGAGAGAGAGAGGAAGGGAAGCAGGCTCCCTGCTGAGCAGAGAGCCCGATGCGGGGCTCAATCCCAGGACCCTGAGATCATGACCTGAGCTGAAGGCAGAGGCTTTAAACCACTAAGCCACCCAGGCGCCCCTCTCCCAGATTTTCTAAGGACAGATTCATGTAGCTACTGACTCTCTCCTTAATAGAAATATTGATTTCCTTCCCCTAGAATGTAAAATTAATATAGTGATTTCATCAAGCTATAACTTTCTATTATTACATAAATACAGTGTGAAATATAACACACAAAAAGAGCCAAATCTTTCCTCTTCTAAACTTGCAAAAATGGAGAAGAAAGAGAGGTATAGACATTCACAGGTTTCAGAAAAACAAGGTCTATTATAAATAGGGAAATAGTAAAAGAATATAGTATAATATAACAGCATAGTATAGTACAATATAGTATATAGTATAATATATGTTATAACACAAATACACATACCCATTCAACATTCCCAGTCAGAGACATTTTGGGGGATATATGGTCTTTCTAATTTGGTTTGCAATGAGTAATAACAATATCTCGTCCCAAAACAGGTTTAGAAGTTCTGCTCTAGGCAAGAATGGAATGATGAACAATTTTTCTACATTCTCTTATTAGTAACACTTTCTACGATCACTTTTTCTTTCTTTGTAGCTTTGTCTTTACAAAAACAGTTGACTTAATACATATTAATTCAGTCTCCTTTGTGCAAGTGACATAAATCCATGTAACTTAAGGAAATATTATTATAAGGAAAATGATGTCTTGTATGTGGTGTCTCAGAAAACCTATAAATAAAATTGGGGCTTCCGGAAGCCCTCATAATTCTCTGGCCATCTTCTCAATCTGTCTCTCTAATTTACTTTTTCACTCACACTCTACAGAATGGTCTCCCTAGCTCTCTGATCACGTAGCTAAAAGTCTGGCCCCAAAAAACTTAAGTTGGATTATTTTACAGCTTCAATTATTGGAGAAATATTCACTTCCTTGCCTGCTAAATCAAAAAAGATTACAAACAATATATATCTTTATCTAGCACAGACTTTATCTTATAGGTAGCTACCGTGATAATGATGATGATGATGGTGGCAGTGTTTAGAATAGGAACTTATAGCTTGTAATTATTCATGAATCTCAAAGGCCAAATTTAATTGCTTGCACCCTGATCACCAGGATAGGCCCAGGTCCCACCTCCTCATCATCCCAACCATTGATGGGAATAGAAGACTTTTCACATGTTGAAGGTGGGCCCCACTGGTTTAAGAGCTGAGCATGACTGATTCTAGACATGGTAGATGTTCAGATCTACATCTTGACAGGGGTATCCCTAGGTATTCCCTCACTGAAACCATTTGTTAAAGTCCTAACTTCCAGTGTGACTATATTTGAAATAGGACCTATAGGAGGTAGTTAAGGTTAAACAAGGTCATAAGGGTGTTACCCAGATCTGATAGGATTAGTGGCTTTATAAGAAGAGAAAGAGAGAAATCTCTCTCTTCCTTGCTCTCTCTCCATGCACACATGCCAAGGGAAGTCCATATGAGGACATAGTAAGAAAGCAACTATTCCTGACCCAGGAGGAGAGCTCTCACCAAAAACCAAAGTGAACAGAAACTTGATCTTAAACTTCTGGCCTCTAAAACTGTAAAGAAAATAAATTTTTGTTGTTCAAGCCACCTGGTCTATGGTAGTCTGTCATGGCTGCCCAAAGTGACTAACACAGTGGATGTGTGTTTCAGGATTTCTTTTCCTTTAGTGCCCAAAGTTCTTGCTTCATTGCTTCAAAGAATGAAGAGGTAGACCAGACGAGGAGTGGTGGGCAGCAAAGCAAAGTTTATTGGGAGATAATACAAAACTCCTGAAGAGGGAGGGGACCCGAGAGGGTGGCCATAGAAGTTTCTAAGTCTAGGGGTTTTTATGAGAATGATGGCAGGCTGTTTTAATCTGACTAACCCTCCCTGCACCTGTCACCCAGTCAGGTTTTTGTCCACACACTCATCTACCTATCATGTGGGCAAGGGTAGAGGGCTCCTCCCAGGGTGGTGTGGAATAAGAGGATAGGTTCTATCTCCCTCTAAGGGTCATTTCCTCCTAGGATGGGGCCCCTTGCCCCTGTCTGCCTTTCTTCGGACTAACCTCCATCACATAGACAAAAACCAACAAATCTTGCTTGCAAATCTGTCCAACCCTATGGTCTAACACTGTTCCACTTCCTAGCCTGAGTCTCTCGATTTCATTAGTGACACTATCAGAGGGGTTTGCTGTGACTTAGCCTCCCTCAGGTTAGCCCACCCCACAAGCCCACAGACATATAACCAACCACTCTGAGAAATCCATTATTTTCACAGACTTGTATTAGTCATCACCAGATAGCTCTGTCTCCCAAGTCCTCCCATTGGGGGAATTATTAAATCCCTGAGGCCTCTACCTTTCTTCACGTTACCATTCTAAGTCTCCAGGCCTACCACCAATCTGTCCACATCTGCTAGACTGCAAGCTCCTGCTTCTGCAAGACCAACATAGTCTCTGCATGTAAATAGTACTCTTCACAATAACCAGTCATGAAGAGCAGATGGAGCACTAGCTCTTCCGCTGAGGGCAAAGGGATCGGGAGAGGAAGCAGGAGGTCAGTCTCCAGACAAGTCAACCATTACAGATCCTGGAAAATAGAAGAGGTCTGGTCTGCCACTAGCTTACCGTAGTTTATCTTTTCCACTCATTCAGCCTACCTAAGACCCTTAAACTCCTCACTTTTCACATATTTGGAGGCTAATCCCATGTGAGAAACACTTAGAAAAACAAGTGTGACAGCTCTGCTTGAGGCCCAGAAAGAAGGCTCTTTCTAAAAGGGGCCCTTTGGTTGTTTTCCCAGGTAAGATGTTTAAGATTTGATCCCTGTTGCCAGAATTCCTTTCTCACCACACCCAAGGTCATTTTAATGAAAATTCCAAAGTCCAAGCCAAGAGGATAGAATTGCTCTTAATCCTTCAGCAGTGCCGTCATTTGATCCCTAGACCCGCTGGGGTGATTATTGTGTGTCTGCAGAGTACAGCTAAGCAGACATAAGAAGGAAGTGGCCGCCACTGCAGGAGGCCAGTGTCCAACCCTTATTTCTGTGTTGCTGTGCTGTTGTGACTTCCCTAGTCCCCACGATCTATGGCCCTCCCGCCAGCCTTTTTCCCTATCATCTCAAGATAATACTGACGGTCATCACTGTTCTTCACCTTTCAGAGAAGTTCACAAATTCATTGACATTTTTTAAATAGCATTCATTTTGTTGAGAAAGGTGAAACCGAATGCCATTTATTTCCCGGTTTTCTCATACTCAGAGGAGGCTAAGTTTTTTGTGGAATGCGCAATTACACTTCTTGACTTCCTTTTATCTGTGACTTAGCATTTCATTAGAATGCTGAAAAACTGTGTTGTAAAAGGAAATGGAAAATGAGAGAAACAACTTAGGTGCTTTTTTTTTAAGCTTTTTAATTTATTTTCTCTCTGACTTCCTCAGTGATGGGGGAATGAAAGGGCTGACGACCGAATGTCTGGGATGTTGTGGGACCTCTCTGTCCCCTGAGCCAGATATGCGTACATTCTCCAGTGCTGCAAGGACTAATCATCAGTCTCAGTAGTTCCTAACTAATGACCAGACTGAGTGGCAGCCCCCAGCTTCCTGTCACACTGAACTCTGGAAGCCACTGATTGTTAGCCCGGCCAACCTGCCGCCAGCCTCTAGCAAACCTGCCAAAGTCATCTGCTTTGGTATTTTCTTGCCTCTGTGATTAAAGGGTAGATCCTTCCCTACAACCGGCTAAACAGAAGGGAGGCAGAGGAGCTCTGCTTCAGGGTGTAAAACAGACTCCTTTCTTTCCAGGCCCTAGAGGCAAGCATGTCTGAGGGGTCTCCTTCTTATAGAAGAAACTTGCCTTCTATTAAACTACTCTAGTTTAAAAAGATCATAAGTTTTAGGACAGTATTGCCACCTGATAATCTAAGTGGAGATAAATTCGAAGACTGATCATTCTAAATGTCTTTAACGTTCTAATTTTTTCCTACCAAATACAGAAGTGCTTCAAGAAGATGACAGTGAAGCTGATTATTGTTTTTCTTATAGAAATGATACCATGTCAACTCATATTCCCTAATCTCTTTCTCCTTCCCTGCAACCCCTATAACTTTCTCCCACAGGTACTGTTCAGCTATGATGGGAGGTAAGGGGAGTTCAGGCAGTAAGTGGCCCTAACGGTCCTTCCGGCCTAGGAGCGTGCAGTGCCCCTACTATTCCTCACGACCCACTCTATCAATAGTCCTCTGGAGCCTGACGTTCAAAAGGCACAATTAAACATAATAGGAGTTTACCTCAGGCTGCTATGGATACTGTGTTTAAACTTCTTGATTTACTAAGAAATACCCTTAACTTCCTTCAGGAAAAATGAGAATTTTTCTATTTCATTCTAATTCTTTCAGGGAAAAAAAAAAGGCAAGAAAGAGTAAAACAATATCACCTAGAAGACCTACCAAGAACACAAAAGATCACTATGCCAGAAGACACTCTATAAACTACACTGCCCATCCCCAGGCCTCAGTCAGCACCTGCACACACTTGAGGAACAGTGACATCTCTCCAATTATACCATTGATACTGTTTTCAAACTTTTTCAGAAAAGTCAAAATAATCCCCTCCAAATAATTGTTGACACCATAAATAACCTAAATAAACCAAGAAAATGTTTTAACATTCCTTGACAGTTCTCAAATCCTACATTAAGTTATCTTGTCCCCCAAATACACTGTGAGTATGATTTTGCCTTCCCCATTTTACCAAAGAGGGAACTGAGGTTCAAGAAGGTAAGGAAACTAAGGATATGGAGTAAGGGCTAGAACCTGGGTGGCCCATTCTGAATTCACAGTCACATTTAGTCCTACATCTGTGACTACTCACAGGCCATCTGGTCTTGGGTATATTGGACAATGATCTAGACTTAGATTCCTTTACTGCAAAAAGGGAGGGAAGGTGAAAGAAATAAAGGATGGCTGACCCAGTTGATGTTTAGTTTCTTAGTTTCCACAGCTAAATAAATCTAATAACCTTCTGGGGATGCTTCACCGGCCATGGCCTCTTCTCGGGTTTCTCAAGAGTAATTGTAATGACTTTTCACGTTTTTGTGTAAGCAAGAAGTCGACTGAAGTCAGCATAACCTTTGAGATTTCCATCAAGTTGGCAGATTCACATCAAATGGGCAGGCTGTTGCCCTTCACAGGATCCCTACAGACCTGTGTGGCTTATGCCCTATGTTCGACATCAGTGTTCTTGTTCCTATTGACATCTAGAATTCCCTCTAACCTTTCGCAGCTGTTCTTTCCGTTTTTCCAATGCAGATTCAGATGGGAGCTGCTGACCCCCCTTCTTCTCCTTGCAGACACCACTTGCTGAAAGACAATCATGGGAGGATCCATCCAGCAGGGTTCCAGAGCTGAAGTTCAACAAAGGAGGTGGCTTCACAGCCCTTAACATCATAGCCATCATGGCACACCCTCCTGTTAGGTGAAGTACTCTGTCACCTTAGCCCACATGATGTTCCGACTGGCAGGTCTGACTCCAGCAACCCCTTGCCAGCTTTCTCACTGCTCAGACCTTCCCCCACCACCACCATCAGGGGAGGGGAACAGAGGGCTGGCCTCTTCATGCAAAGGGCACAAAGAGGATTTTTCTAAATAAAAAGCCATCACGACCAGTCAGCAAGTGCTCCCCTCATTTGGGGCCAGATGTAGTTGCAATCAGCTGTGGTTTTGTTTTATTTTATTTGTTTGTTTGTTTGTTTTTAATTACTTGAGAGAGTGGCAGAGGTAGCCAGCAGGGAGAGGGAGAAACATCAACGCAGGGCTCGATTCTCGAAGTGCGGGATCATGACCTGAGCGGAAGGCAGACACTTAACTAACGGACTGAGCCACCCAGACGCCCCCCATGTTTTTAAATAGCATTTTCCCCTCTGCCACACTGATGTCAACTAATCCACATTAGTGGGGCAGAAAGAACGCAAGGTCTGCAGCCCAGTTCTGCTTTTGCACCTGGATCTCAGCTTCCCTGTCAGAAGAAGGAGCTGTTCAGAAAAGAATGGACTCTTAACTTGGTTTATGAAGAGGAGAAGTTCTTGTTACTTCCCACAGAACTTAAGATCAGTGGAAAAGGATGCCATGCCGGCCTGGGGCTGCAGGTAACAGTAGAGGGAGTTGGACAAAGGGAAGCCAGGAGTGATAGTGCACTGGACTCGAGTCGGATAACCTGGTCCTCATCCCAGCTCTATATCACTCTTAGAGGTGTTGACTTGGGTCAAACGGCCTCACCTGCTTAGTCTCATTTTACTCATCTGTGTAACAACGTGTTGTTTCGGCCCCCTCTATCTCAAACATGTCACTGAAATGAGGCAGTGCATGTGAAGTCACAGAAAATGTTATATAAGATGTACCACATTGTACTACCAGCGGGTGGTCACTCCCACTTCATTGGCCAGCAACGTGAAGGAACCATCCAGTGGAAACGGTTCATCGAGTGGGGATTTTGTGAAATGGATCACAAATTCTCCTTCCTAGGATTGTTTTCTATCAATTTTATGTCAGTTTTCAAAAACATAAACACTTAAGAGAAGGCAGGTGATCCCGAATAACACCTGTGGGTAAAATTTGGTTGTGATTGTCATTTGTGTTGAAATATTGGCACAAGCAGGCTGTGTCAGCATCATATTTCATACATAACGTTTTTGTGACACTCCCATGAGGGCACAGAGAAAGAAATGTAGTATTCCCCCCATATTTTCTTTTCAAAGAATATAAAATTTATAGAATTATTATTATTACAGTATTATTGCCATTTTTATTAACATGTTTATCATTTTATTGTGATTTATGGATTATTTTCCTTGCTAACCATCACCCAGATACTCTAAAGCTTCAACCTCTAAGATCGGAAGATTTATGAGATATTCTCAAATTGTTGTAATTAATTATATTAATTTGGGCTATCAATTGCACCATTCAGAAGTTATATAAATTAAATCCACAAATATCATAGCTTTGGAAAATAAAGAAATAGAAATTAGATCTTCAACCCAGCAATTTGAAGGAAAAGAATAATGGGATTAAAGTTCAAACCTACAGTCAAGTTAGGAAAATAAACATTCTCCACACAACAATTGATTTTCTTGAAGTCCAGAGAAGCATAAATATTTCAAATTACATATACCAGTTGCATTTTAGCATTTTTTGCTTTTTCTTTTAAATGTAGACTATGTGAGGGACGCCTGGGTGGCTCAGTTGGTTAAGCAGCTGCCTTCGGCTCAGGTCATAATCCCAGCATCCTGGGATCGAGTCCCACATCGGGCTCCTTGCTTGGCAGGGAGCCTGCTTCTCCCTCTGCCTCTGCCTGCCTCTCTGTCTGCCTGTGCTCGCTCTCTCTCCCTCTCAAATAAATAAATAAAATCTTAAAATATATATATATATATATATATATATATATATATATATATATATATA